>SKCR01037841.1:0-67943 GCA_019454045.1 Zanthoxylum bungeanum | reverse complement strand
ATAAAACTGATCAAATGTATGTGATAGCAATGATTTTTAAATCCATAATTCATCATTTATTCAGTTAACAATCAATTTTAGTTTCCTTAGAATGTTAAAAATTTACCTCCGTTTGGGACTTTTTTGGAAAATGTTTGATAAACAATTGCAAACATAGTTTCGAAGGTTCTGGGTTCGAATTTAGAGAGTGTGTTTCTTGTAAAAGTCTGTGATAGCCGTTGATTTTATTTGCTTTGCTTAAGCTCGAAATGGGTGGTTTGGAGGTAGGTTTCCAACGATTTTTTAAAAAAAAAAAAAAAAAGTTTAGAAGTTTATATAGGCTCTGTTTGGTATTGCGATTAGAAAAGTGTGATGAACAAATGATGTTATGAAATTTTGATTTATGCTAAAAAAATAATTGTGATGCGCTTTTTTTAATATCTTGATAGTAGGAAAAGCTAAAAAAATTTAACTTTTACAAAACTCAATTTTTGAAAGAAATTACAATTAATAATCGCAAATTCTCATTATTAACCAAACATTAAAAAATCGTGTTTTAATCAAAACACAATTTTATCATCCACAATACCAAACAAACCCATAATTTTATTATACAATTATAATTTTTTAAACTACGATATCACAATATCAAATAAAATCAAAATATCCGTTTGGTGTGATTTTTTTTTTTGAAAATCCTAATATATCCCTCTTATCCTAACTCAGGGTCCACTCCTGCGCTTGGGAAGGTGGCCAATATCTAAACACACGTCTTTGTAAATAATACTGTTGTTGAACTTAACTTCTCATTCTTATAGTGAAGAGAGATGATAGATATACATAAATTCTTATCAAAAATTATTACACCTCTCTCATTGTAGCTACAGTGATCGCTACAGTGATTACTGTAGCTATAGTGAGAGGGGTGTAATAATTTTATATATGTCTATCATTTTTGTATAGTGAAACCTAAATACGAGCAAGGCTATAGACTTGTTGGCTTTTTGTGATTATTATACCAACTAAAAGAGTTTTTATTATTTTATTTTTTATTTTTATGTGACTCGGAAGTTGAATTGACAAAGTTTAAAGAGACGGATTCAATCCAATAAAGTGTTATTACCATAATAAAGGATAATTTTTGTTGATGTGATCGTTCTTGACCTTCATCTCCTTTGTTGATTTGAAGGTGACAGTGACAAATGAATTTGTCCTTTCGGATGTAAAATATTAAAAATTAACTTAAGAGTTCGTGGGATAGGTAAATTTATTTTGATTTTATATTTGAGAGTTGCCTACAAATGGTTAAACATATATTTTATGTTGTCATATTGTAAATATTTTAGATCTTATCGATTTTATAATCTGAGATAATTAATTTATTTACACGTGATATTTACGCATCATTCATTTGTCTCTCAATTTTCAAATAATATTTCTAATTCAATGTGCATGAGCTAATAGTCCGAGTTTGCATCCTAAAGTTGTAGTAAATAATAAAAAATTCATAAAATAAATTTTTTATATAAATAATTCAAAATAAAATAATAATAAATCTGAAATCCAAAAAATTTGCTAGGTTTTGTGTGAGGCTACTATTTAGGTTTTTTTTAATAGGATATTATATTTTTATAATGTAGTAGGTTTTTTATTATTTTAAAATAACAAATAATAATGGACCCGAAATCTAAAAAATTGTTTAGGTTTTGTGTGATACTACTATTTAGTTTTCTTATTTTAATAAGAGATTATATTTTTATTATTCTAATAAGAGATTAAAATAATAATTTATAATTTTAATTTTATAATTTAATAATAAAAACATTAGTTGTAGAGATTAGATACCGCACATATTTTTTTAATTTAAATAGAAGATTATAATATTTATTCTTATTATAATATGTAATTATATATATATATATTATATATATATATATATATACATATTATTTGTTGTATTATTTGTGATATTATTCCAAAAAATAATTGGATACTATAATATGTTTTATTGTTATAATAGGGTTCTTATTTAATAGATTTTGTAATTTAATTTTTATAATTTAATAGTGTTTTTAGTTGTAATAGGATAGTGTAATATGTTTTCTTATTATAATATCATTCTTATAAAATTATAATATTTATTTTTATTATAATAGAATTTTTATTTAGTAAAAAATTAATTGTAAATATCTTTTAATTTTATAATTTAATAATAAAAAATTAATTGTAGAGGTTAATTGTAAAAATTAAGTAAGTGTCATATATGTTTTTTATTTATTTATTTCAATGATAGCTTATAATATATTTTCTTATTATAATAAGTTTATTTATTTAATTTTTTAATTTAATAATAATACATTAAAATATTAATTAATTCATTTAATATGTTTCATACTTTAATAGTATATTATATTTTTATATTGTAATAGGTTTCTTAGATTAATAATTTATTAATTTAATTTTATATAATAATTGTAGAGATATTTTAATTTTATAATTTAATAAAAAAAAAAATTGCAGAGATTATGTTAATTGTAAATAATTTAATAGATTTTTTTTTTTAATAAGAAACTATAATATATTTTTGTTGTTATAATAGAATTATTGTAAAATTATAATATGTATTTTTTTAAAAAAGATTTATTAATTTAATTTTATAATTTTAATATAAAGTCATCATATATATATACTAGATATTGTCCGTGCCTACGACATGATGTTATATAATTTACAAAGAGATTAAGATTATGTTATTTATTTTGTTTGTTAATTTTCAGATATATTCTATAATTAAATGATTTTATTTTTTAATTAAATGATTTTACTCTTTAATTTATTTGGTAGTTTTTATTTTCCATTAATAAATGATTTTATTCTTTAATTTATTTGATAGTTTTCATTTTCCATTTTTATAGAGATTATATCATGGAATGATTCTTTATCAGACATTAGATTATAATGAAATGATCTGAGCCGCCAATTAAGCCACATAAAGATAGCATTTAGATACATTATCTCTCTTAATCCTAACCATTGGTTGCCTTCTCTTTCCTCCCACACCATTGTGCTTTATAATATAGATATATTAATGGCGTGGATTAATAAGGAGATGATTAAGATAACTTTATAAATACTACTATGATTTTATTATTTATTAAATTTGAAATCTCTGTAATCGGCTATATTAATTCGAGATGATTAAGAAAGCATTTGTCCCAAATAGGTGTGGCTTGATGACAATTGACTTAAGACTTGATTGTCAGATTGTGGGTTCGAGTTCAGTTGGTGTATTTCTTGTAAAAACTCAGGGCGGTTAGGGATTTGTAAAAACAGATTTTCCAAAGTTTCAAAAAACAATTGAGATAATATTGGTTTTATACTAGTGATTATAAATAGATCTTGAATTGTAGTAGTTTACCTGCGACGCTTAAGCTCGGGGTCAGGTGGTTTGGCGGTGAAATTTTCAACATTTCAATTGTTATTAATAGTTAATTAGCAATTAATAAATAATAAATAATAAATTAAGAATTAGTAATTAATATGAAATAATATATCATTAAATTCCAGTCCAGAAGGTAATTTCTTGTAGGAGCCTAAGGCAGCTGGAGGTTAAGCTCGGGGTTAGGTGGTTTGGCGGTGAGGTTTCAAGTGTTATTAATAATTAATTAGTAATTAATAATTTAATAAACCAATGAGAACTCATCGTTTCCTTTGAATAAAAGGGATAGCTCTATTAGATTTTGTTTTATAATATTATGTTTATATATGTGTGTGTGGGGAAATTAATGTTTTTACTGAAGAGTATATCCGAACCTAGGGGTGGGTAGAGGTCGGTTCGTTCGATTTCGGAGTGAACCGGACCGAACCGAACCAAAAACCGATCGATTCAAAAAATTAAGAACCGAAGTAAACATAATGGTTAAAACCGAACCGATTTGGTTCGAATAGGTTTGTTTTTAATATTTCAGTTTTGATTTTCATTTAGTTCGGTTCACAACCGAACCGAACCGAACCGAACTGGTTTTTCAAAAGAATTAATCCTCAAATGGATCAGTTAAGTTCAAGATTTTATAAATCGATCGATTTACGGGTCTGGTTCACGATTTGAACCGAATAAATTATTTTAACTTAAACGTAAATCAGAAAATCGAATTGAATCGATATTTTCAGTTCGGTTTCGATTATCTTACTCATCCTTATCCAAACCGACAAAACAACATATTATTGTTTGCTACAATCATTATTGTTAATAAAATAACAGACTATAAAAATAAATTTAAATTTATCCCTCTCAATAAATAAATAAATAAAAACTTCACTCGACTGTGAGGCCACAAACATTTATTTCTTTTTTGAAATTAGCGGTCACGAACAAAACATAGAAAACGTTTTCAAATGAAATCTCATTTTGCTGAAAAATATCTTCTGTAGGGAATACAACTTGATATTCATGCGATTTTAATTATTGCATGTGGACCTCTCTGTTTTCCAAGTTGCCTCTCACAAATCATCTCTGGATTCTTACTTCCCCAATCGTCAAATTTAAATGGATGAAGTAAAATTTTTAACTATCCTAATTTTTTCAAAAAATATATTCTCTAAATTCGAATTTAGGACTTGAATGCCAGACTACTAAACCACACCTCTTTAGATTCATACTTCTTAGAAAAAACAAAAACAAGCAAACAAATAAGAAATTTTGTGGATATGGGCTAAATTTGTGGTTAACAATAACATCTAGTTTTCTCTCTGACCATAGTGAATCATAAATTGAACGTATGAAATAAAAATGGTATAATTAAATATTGAATTTTAGTTTTTGGTATTAAAAATTAAAAAAATTGAATCAGGTAGCCTGGTTTTTTATAATTTAATTGAAGACTGATTTTAATACTTAGTCGGATCGGACTCACGATCGATTCCCGATTCAATCTATTAGTCTAGTCCGATTTTCAAAACAATGCATTACAACACCCATTTAATTGAATTTGGATATAGTTCTGATTTTTTTTCAATTTTTTATAATATTCTACCTTAAATACGTTTAAGATTCAATTATATATAAATTTTTAACTAAAAACTACATGTCACAATTTATAAAAAAAAAACTCAACACTAAATTCAATTCAGCAATTATGATCTGTATTTTACCAATTACCGCACTAACTGTGACACATTTTGGATTTTAATATATTACAAAAATCAATAAACAGATAAAAATTTATATAGGACTCTTCCTATAATATTATTTAATTAATAAAATATACGTATTTTAATTATTTTTTTAATTAATCATTCTCAAAATAATTGAAATACAGGTAATTTCATACTGACCCTCCCTAAGTTTTTCTCCCATAAAAACCATACTTGAAACTTGTAACAGTAAGACATTCATTCCTCAATCATCATCAATCAATGATCATCATCCATTCCTCAACAATTAAGAGACCCATTTGAGCTTTGAGTAAAAGCATGCTACGTTTGCCTGAGAAACTCAAGACCTTTGTGAACAACAGATGGCTGGTGTTCGTTTGTTCAATGTGGATTCAGTCCTGTGCTGGGATTGGCTACTTGTTTGGAAGCATATCACCTGTGATCAAAACCAAAATGGGTTATAATCAGAGACAGATTGCTATTTTGGGTGTGGCTAAGGATTTGGGTGACAGTATTGGCTTTGTTCCAGGGATTTTGGTTGAAATTTTGCCAGTTTGGTCTGTTAATCTTATTGGAGTATTGCTTGAATTTTGTTGGGTATGGCTTGGTTTGGCTTATTGTTACCAATAGATTGCCTTCTTTGCCTCTTTGGGTGGTGAGTTTCATCAACTCTTCCTCTTTTAAGTTTTAGTGATTGCTAACTGCTAAGTGCTTGCCTTGCCTTGTCTATAAGTATATTATGTATTTAGAGAAACATGACTGTTCTGATTTTTCATTTGGGTTCACTGAGAAAATTTAGATTTTTTTAATTATCTTTCTTGTGGTTGATAAACTCACAATGTTTTGTGAGAGGAAATATTTTCTGGGAAAACCTTTTTGCATTTTGTTGGTATGCTCTGAAAAAGATGTAAATGTTTTGCTGAACATTTGATTATTGAAAGCTTGGGTCTATGATTTATTTATTATCTGCTGACCAATAGCCAGCATCAAATAAGTTATGTATTTTGTTGAGAAGATTATGAAGTTGTTGAATGATACACAGATCCTGATTGAAAAGTAGCCTTCTGATTGTAAAGAACTTGTCGACTGGTTCCAATTTTGAGATATCATGACATCCAGTCCTTTCATTTGTGTTGAAGAAGAAGCAGCGTGTGAACTGACCGTGCCATTTTATCATTGTCTAATTTGTGTGATTTTTTGTTAGTAATGAACTGTCTTTTCAGCAGCCAAAGCTTGTGAATATTTGGTTGGATGACTATGCCTGGATGCTTGTTATTTGTGGGAACAAATATTCTGATGATTTTTTTCCCCCCCGCAGCTTTGCATTGCTATATTTGTTGGAACAAATGGTGAGACATACTTCAACACAGTGGCTCTGGTTTCATGCGTGCAGAACTTCCCCAAAAGCAGGGGTCCTGTTGTTGGGATACTAAAAGGATTTGCTGGGTTGAGTGGTGCTATTTTGACTCAAATTTATATCCTGATCAATTCTCCTAATGAAGCATCACTGATTTTCTTAGTCGCAGTTGGACCTTCAATGGTTGTAATTGCTCTTATGTTCATTGTTAGACCTATAGGAGGACATAGACAATTGAGGCCATCTGATAATTCAAGCTTCTTAATTACATACACTGTTTGCCTCGTTCTGGCAGCTTATATGTTGGGCATCTTGCTGCTCGAGGATTTAGTAAATGTAAATCAAAACGTGCTCAAACTATTAGGAGTGGTTTTGATCATTATCATATTGCTTCCAGTAATAATTCCTGTTTCATTGGTTTTCTTCTCGGAACCACGACCTCCAGTAGAGGAGACTCTTCTTGCTGAGACAAATAAAGAAGAAGCAAGTAAATCTGAGGAGGATGGAGAAGAGGTCATTCTAAGTGAGGTTGAAGATGAGAAGCCTCCAGAAGTAGACTCGCTTCCAGCATCAGTAAGACACAAACGAATTGCTCAGTTGCAAGCTAAACTGTTCCAAGCAGCTGCAGAAGGAGCAGTGAGGGTCAAGCGGAGAAAAGGCCCACGTAGAGGAGAGGATTTCACTTTACTTCAGGCACTGATGAAGGCTGACTTTTTGCTTATGTTCTTCTCCCTTGTACTGGCTGCAGGGTCTGGTTTGACAGTTATCGACAATCTGGGTCAGATCTGTCAATCTCTTGGGTATGCTGATACAAGTATTTATGTATCCATGATCAGCATTTGGAACTTTCTTGGCCGTGTTGGTGGCGGCTACTTCTCAGAGGCAATTGTAAGGTGCAACCTAATTTCTTTTATGACTATGAATTTTTTTGGTGACTTTACTTCTGCTAACAAGAAACTTTTGCCTGATCATAGTGTGAATTTTTTTCCTCCCTTAAAATTCAGAAAATTTGCCTACCCAAGACCAGTAGCCATGGCTTTGGTTCAGGTTGTAATGGCTTTTGCACTGTTCTACTATGCCATGGGATGGCCTGGTGAAATATATGTTACAACTGTGCTGATAGGACTCAGTTATGGTGCTCACTGGGCAATTGTGCCAGCAGCAGCTTCAGAGCTATTTGGCTTGAAGAGTTTTGGTGCCTTGTATAATTTTCTGACACTGGCAAGTCCTGCTGGTTCTCTAATATTCTCTGGTGTCATTGCCAGTGGTATATATGACTACTATGCAGAGAAACAAGCTGGCCTTCACAGGCAATATACTGGAAATGTGTTTCTAGTTCCTATTCGGGATGAGGAAACTCTTACTTGTGTGGGTTCCATATGCTACTCTATCACTTGTGGGATAATGGCAGGACTTTGCATCATTGCAATGGTGTTGAGTTTGATTGTTGTTCATAGGACTAAGAACGTTTACACTCAACTCTACGGAAGCTCGCACAACTGAATCGTAAGAGAAGCAACAAATGATTGTTTTAATTTTAAAATAGATATACATGTGTGAAGAGTTTTATCGAACTTATCTTGGACTGGATACCTCTCAAAGGAAAGAAAACTGGGGCAAGCATTTTTACTGCACATAATGCTTCTGAACCAGCAGTCGAAGGCAATTCTTGATTACCATGCAAAATAATGAAACAGGCCATGTAAGGTCATTTGTTTCAAATTTGGATTGAAGTTATTTCTTGTCTGGAGTGTTAATTTTATGTATCGACTCTTAAACCGATTATGATTTCTTGCAAACCTACAGGTTTTGCTCATCTGTATCTGTATCACGGTTCTATTGTTTAGTTCACAATGAAGCAGTAATATCATTATTGACATTTACTCCCTATTTATCTTTCTTGTCATATTTCCTTTATTAACTTGTTTCAATGACATTGATTTCGACAAAGGCGATATAACAGTGGTATGCTCATGATCTGCTTGCTGCAGATTTGCTTAAAATGCACTTGCCAAAACTCACTCGCAACCGGTTAAAATAATGAGTTGCCTGAAGTTTTTAAATTTTTTAACTCTTTCTGTAAACGAGCAAATCTCTTTGATTGCAACTATTGGTTCTAGTGCAAATTAATAATATTATTTTTTATTGAAAAGTAGAGAGTGGCAAAGCCAAATATAACTTTTAACTCTCTACCTCTTTTAGAATTTAGAAGTCGGGTGGCTAGCCAAACAAAGAGGCTAAAAGCCATTCGGCCACGCCCTTGAGAGCTGGGGAGGTTGAGAAGTTTTATATTATAATAGGTGTCTCACGGGTTGGATCGGGTTTTTTTTTTTTTTTTAAATTTTCTTAAACTCGATCGGATCGGGTCATGTGGATCGGAAGATCCGAAATCCGAAATTTGAAAGTGTAACCTGTGCGGGTTGGGTCAGAAAAATATTGGCCGAATCGGAAAAATGCATAATATATATTTTTTAATGATATAATTTCGATAGGATTTGTAGTTAAATCAAATTATGATAAATTAACTATAGAGAAAAAAGGAAAAATCATCAAAATCGGGTCAGGTCAGATCAAACCTGATTTTTTGCATTGAACTCGCGCGGATCGGGTCGGGTATGACCCATAATTACCTTTTCTTTTTACAAACAAGACCGGATCGGGTCGAGGGTTGATTTGATTCTATAAACACCCCTAGCATCAACCGATGCTATATTGTTCTCTGGAACTCTCATTCCCATGTGTTGATGATGTTTTCAGGTCCTATGTTATTTAAGGAGTACGACAAGGGTAAAAAGGGTAATTCCTTTCTCGGTCGAAATAATTTAAAATGCCGACCCGACTACATGGGTGTTATAAAGCCAACAGTAAGAGACCGATCACACAATGATAGGTGACCGACCACTTTGGTTCGGACTACCGAGCATTATCAGATCGGTAGTAGCATTCTCAGCTCAAAGGACCATTATGACCGACCTCGAGAAGACCGAACATATGGCGAGACGTGCTCAAGAAGAAAAGACACCCTATTTTTGCGGATAAGATGACAAGATTTTCCTACCCACATGGGGAGAATTGATGAGTCAGTGTCCAAATAGGATAAGAGAAGTGGAGATAGTTTTAGATTAGGAATCCTTGCGGGAGAAGAAGATTGATTCAACTAGGAAATCCTTGTAGGAGAAAAAAATCTGATTTCTACACTATTATAATATGAGGGTAGAGTATGCGTAAGTGGCATCAGAATCAAGAACAGGATCACTACGATCAAGCTTGTAAACATAAGAGATATCAGAGAAGCGTATCTCAGAAATAAAAGTATCATTCTGTTTGTGCCCGTGGACGTAGGTTGGATCTGATCCGCCGAACCACGTTAAATCTCTTTGTCAATTGACGTATTTATCTGTCTTTTGCTAAATTTGCTTTTGGTTAACCGAACAAATTCACTATTGATGGAGGATTGTCTCGGGAGTAATATTCTCATATTGCCCTGAGACCAAAATCAGCCGACAACAGTTGGCGCCGTCTGTGGGGAATCTTGCGACAAAAAGCAGTTCACGAAAAAGACAATGTCAGAAGGCGGAAATCATCAGTCGTCAGGGAGTCCAACTACAGACTGGATGAAAAAGATGGAAGAAAGCATGAAATCCATGATGGATCGATTGGAGAGAATGGAAGGGATGAACAATGAGAGACCGGAAGCCGGAACCAGCCGAAGAAGAGGTGAAAAAACAGAAGGTAAAAGGATTGCGGATATGAGTGAAGACGATGAACCCATGAGGAAGGGTCCCTACGGGATAAATTCATAGTCGTAAAAAAAGATTCACAAACAGAGGACACGTGTGAAGAAGAAGAATGAAGACAGTCGTCAGATTCCTCCTATGATAGTCTCCGCGACTCCAGAGGAAAAGACAGGGAGTATGTCGATAATGTGCGGGAAACTTCAAAGCATGAGGAGCACCACACCCGGGGCAATAGACGCGAAGAGGGGCACAGAAAGTGACATGGCAGCGCAAGTAGTGAGATGAAGTCTTGGCTAAAAAAAGAGATTACCAAATGAGGGGTAAACCTCAAGACTAATGCATGAGATACCCGGGACAGTGAAGAGGAATCTTCCATCACAGAAGAAATAAGGTCGGCAAAGTTCCCGAGACGATTCAACATGCCGACCATGACGCCCTACAAGGGTCATACCGACCCGAAATCCCATATTGAAAGCTTTGTCCTATTAATGGAAGTCCAAGGAGTAGTAGGAGATGTCATATGCAAAGTATTCCCTCTGACCTTGGGCAGATCCGCCATCCTATGGTACAGAAGTCTGGCCCCGGGGAGCATCGGAAGCTTCACGCAACTTAAAAAGTCGTTCTTTCGGCACTTCAAGGGGGCCTGCGTCCCTAAAAAGACAATTGGAAAGTTGAGACTCATGAAGCAAGGAGAGGATGAGCCCCTAAAAATTTTCATTGAGAGGTAACACAATATGGTATTTGAAGTCGGATGATATGAGTCCCTTGAGGCATTGGAAAGTTTAAAATGAGCCTTAAGGGTCGGAAAACTGTGGACTTACCTAAGGATCCAGGACACATCAGATTATGCTACCGCTCTAGAAGTAGCCCGAAAGTTCGTCTCGTTAGAAAATGAAGAAAAGATCTCCGGAGGGGGACAGCTGTCATAGAGAGGACGACAAGGGCAAATTCCCCCCACCGGCCAGACAGGGAGTTCAAAAAACTCCTCCCGAGACGCAAGGAATTCAAACCAATGCCTCGGAATGACCAGGAAAGAGGAGTCCCGACCCGAGTAAAACCACGTAGTCCGGGAAGAAGCATATATTCCCCTGAGAAAGCCACCAGGGCAGATCATCATGAAGATACAAGGAAAATGCCTCTTGATAGAACCCGACCTCAGGAGATTTCCCCCAGATAAAAAGAATAAGAAATTTTATTGCATACATCATAATCTGAGGGGACATACAGCGGACGAATGCAAAGATTTGCGGAAACAGATGGAGGACCTAGCACGAAATGAGTACTTAAATAATTATATTGACCATGAAGCTATGGCGGCCAGATCGAGGGATAAGAAGCGCGACAGGAGCACAAAAACCCTTCGATTTACAGGGGACATTCCGAGACAGAAATCGCAAAGAAGGGATACCCCCAGAAGATGGCCTTACCAGGCCGGTTTGGGAAAGACGAAACGGAGAATGTGCCCGCATATATTTCACCCACCTGATTAATGGATCCACGAGAAGCATAGCACGGGGAGGGATGATACCCCCGTGGCGTCTGCTTGCTCCAGTGTTACCGAGCACAAGGAGAAATATGCCCTTAGTGTCTCGAACACTCTCTGATCCTCACCTACCTGATTAATGGATCTGTGGGAAGCATAGCACGGGGAAAGATGATACCCCCGTGACGATTGCTTACTCCAGTGTTACCGAACATAATAAGGAATATACCTTTAATATCTCGGGCACTCTTTGATCCATATTTCCTTGATCATTCGGATCCGTGGGAAGTATAGCACGGGGAGGGATGATACCCCTGTGGCGATTGCTTACTCCAGTGTTACCGAACATAAGAAAGAATATACCCTTAATGTCTCGGACACTCTTTGATCCCTATTTCCTTGATCATTCGGATCCGTGAGAAGCATAGCACAGGGATTGATGATACCCCCGCGACGTTTGCTTGCTCCAGTGTTTACCGAACATAAGGAGGAATATGCCCTTAATGTTTCGAACACTCTTTGATCATTCCTCGATCACTCAGATCCAAGAGAAGTATAGCCCGGGGAGGGATTGTGCCCCCGTAGCGTATGTTTGCTCCAGCGTTGTAAGGAGGAGCCCTCAAATAGTACACAGGCTCTATGGAGACCTGAAGTATAGAGGATGTGCCCTTACCATTCTAAACGTTCTTTGATCCAAATCTTGGTTCGCCAGGACTCTGAATTGAAAGATTCAGGATTGTGTTTTGGAAACCTCGGACATGACGCTGTCTTAAGGAATCCGTGCTGTTGTTTACACTTTAACATTTTTTTTTGGGATAAGTGCTAAGTCGCCCCCGCCTTTTGATTTTATTTTCCAGAGTTTTGTTTTTGTTTTTCGCTGGTCTGGCAAGGGGACGCCCGTGCCAGATTCGGTATGGCTTCAAAGGTTGATTCTCTTCCATTCTGAATAAGTCCCAATGATTAATCGGCTCGAGGCTGGATTCATTCCGCCAGGCCACTTGGTTAATCGGCTCGGGGCTGGATTCGTTCCGCCGATGCCACTTGTTTCTTTCCGGCTCGGGTCTGCTCTTGTACTGCCGAGACCGATGTTTCTTTCTGGCTCGGGTCTGCTCTTGTACCGCCGAGACCGATGTTTCTTTCCGGCTCGGGTATGCTCTTGTACAGCCGAGATCGATGTTTGTTTCAGCTCGGGGTCGAGTTACATCCCACTGAGTCGGCTTCTTTGGACTGGGGATGTAACATTCCCCCAGAGCCAAGTCTTTCTTTTAGCTCGGGGTCGGGTTACGTCCCACCGAGTCGGCTTCTTTGGACTAGGGACGTAACATTCCCCCAGGGCCAAGTATTTCTCTCAGCTTAGGGTCGGGTTACGTCCCACCGAGTCTGTCTTTTGGACTGAGGACGTAACATTCCCTCAGGGCCAAGTGTTTCTTTCAGCTCGGTGTCGGGTTACGTCCCACCGAGTCTGTCTGTTCGAACTGGGGACGTAACATTCCCCCAGGTCCAAGTACCTCTCTTCGCTCGGGGTCGGGTTGCATCCCACCGAGTCAGCCCTTCAGACTGGGGACGTAAAATTCCCACAGGTTCATGTGTCTTTTCTCTCTCGGGGTCGGGTTACGTCCCACGAGTCTGTCTCTTTGGACTGGGGACGTAACATTTCCCCAGGTTCAAGCGTCTCTCACAGCTCAAGACAGGATCACATGCCACCGAGCACATCATCGTCAGCTCAGAGGAAAAATTTTCTCCTTACAATTGAGATTGGATCAGTCAGGGGTTAGGACCTCCAAATCTCTGGTACATATATTACAGAGGAGGAGTCATTTTTAGTTTGGACGACAAGAGGAACTTCATCTTCTGATGGGATGACCCAAGTGAGAATTTGCTCTAAGGTGGAGAATCGTTCTGAATAGGATCAACATCTTCAATAACTGAGGATATGAAGATAGAAACAGAAGACTTGATTGATGGCGAATACAGTTTCTCTGTGATTTTTTGGGGCGACCACCAGCAAGGCGATCATCACACCATCTTTATATAGTTCCCGGCACCAACTTGTATAACTCGTTGGAACCGAGAACTAGGGGACAAATGTTGATGGTGTTTTCATGTCATATGTTATTTAAGGAGTACGACAAGGGTAAAAAGGGTAATTCCCTTCTCGGTCGAAATCATTTAAAATGCCGCCCGACTACATGGGTGTTATAAAGCCAACAGTAAGAGACCGAGCACACAATGATAAGTGACCGACCACTTTGGTTCGGACTACCGAGCATTATCAGATCGGTAGTAGCATTCTCAGCTCAAAAGACCATTATGACCGACCTCGAGAAGACCGAGCATATGGCGAGACGTGCTCAGGAAGATAAGACACTCTATTTTTGCGGATAAGATGACAAGATTTTCCTACCCACATGGGAAGAACGGATGAGTCAGTGTCCAAATAGGATAAGAGAAGTGAAGATAGTTTTAGATTAGGAATCCTTGCAGGAGAAGAAGATTGATTCAACTAGGAAATTCTTGTAGGAGAAAAAAATCTGATTTCTATACTATTATAAATATGAGGGTAGAGTATGCGTAAGTGGCATCAGAATCAAGAACAAGATCACTACGATCAAGCTTGTAAACATAAGAGATATCATAGAAACGTATCTCAGTAATAAAAGTATCATTTTGTTTGTGCCCGTGGACGTAGGTTGGATCTGATCCGCCGAACCACGTTAAATCTCTTTGTCGATTGACGTATTTATCTGTCTTTTGCTAAATTTGCTTTTGGTTAACCGAACAAATTCACTATTGAGGGAGGATTATCTCGGGAGTAATATTCCCATATTGCCCTGAGACCAAAATCAGCCGTCAACATTCCCATGAAAATGCAGAAAATCTGGAAGGTCACCTAAACTTGTTATGTTATGGATCTTGTTGGGTTTCTCTAAGGTCCCAATGATCAATTCAAACAATGAAACAACATGTGAATACTCGTAAAAGTATGGCGGAATCATACTTACAACGATCGATTGAGGCGATGCGAGGAACAAAATCTTCAAGCTATCCTCCAAGGTGTTCGGCAGTGGGCTGTTTTGCTCCTCCAAATTTTCGGCCATGGATGATCTACCAAGCTCCAAGCTATGTGTTGTGTATTCCATGCTCACTAAATTAGTTCCCTATCACCTTTGTATGTCCTCTTTTGAGTGCTAGCTCTTGGTAATTTTTACCACAAAAATCACCATGTTGCTTCTCCTTAAATTCGGCAAAACCAGAAAATGAAAGAAGAAAATTGGCCTAAAGCCGTGAAAGAGAGGGGAGGAAAGAGAGAAGAAGATGTCTTGTGTTGGTTGTTTTGATTTGTGTATCTAATACACTAAAAATGAATTCAAAATTCATTTACCAAAAGTCAAAGGCAATAAAGCCACAACCACTTCCATCACTATTCACATCACTCATGACATGTTGTCAAATCACTCAAAGTGACTAGACATCACATCAATCGATTGACTAGTGATTTAATGCTTGATGTGACTTGTGGGCCGTATATTAATTCGCAATGCGAATGCGCCCGCAAACACTCCCGGGCTCGGGTTCGCCAATTCCAAATTAACAAATTTTCCGTTGCGACGTAATTAAATAATTATGCCTAGCAAAATCATTATTTACGTCGCTAACGAATTAATTCTAAATTAACTCGCTCGCCGAATTAAAATCCATTTTAATTCCGCGTCGAAATCCAATTTCATATAATATATCGAATATATTATTTTATCGATTAATTCCAAATTAATCGTATTCTATCTTTAATTAATATTTTATCCCAGATAAAATATCTCTGTAATTAACCCCAGATTAATTTTCTCTCTCATCTAATTAATCCCAGATTAATAAAGTGCGAGTCATACGTCATCGGTGAATCTTCCGGAAGCGACCCATGAGATCCCCGGATATGTTGGCAGTAAATCCGGTCGTCGGACTATCCGAACACGTACGTAACTAGTACTACGTTTTTACCGATTTACAAGACAAAGTTGGCTTTTAGCAAAGCGTCATGCCTACCCAATTCTCCAGAAATATCCTTACTGGAATATGTGATTTATATCAGGCGTAGTATACGTAGTATTGCGTATTGCGATCCAGTATCGGATGTCACGTGCAAGACCTGGGGCTGGAAATGTGTATGCCCCGTACGAAGCACATATCGGATCTCTGGTAACTAGTCTCTATAATCGGATAATCATGACCTAGTCATATTATCCCGATGACTGCAGTACATAAGAGAACCAGTTCCGTATCGTACGTGATCATCATCTCCACTATGACTGGAGTGATACTTCCATCTCGACATCACACCCAATACACTACGATTCTCAATATACCCAGAAGATGCGTACATAGAACCTGTTAAAGCCCTAGACGACCAAAACCAAAGTATATTGATTATCGCAAGTATTAACGATGCAAGTCTCAGGTTACGACCAAATACACCTACCCTGATTCGGACTTCCATAGACACATAGTCATACTACCAATAGACAGCTACAAAGAAGGTTTCGAGAATGTGAAGAAAGAGAAGGAATTACTGTTAGAGCAAATGGAGGACTTTGCCATTGACTCCATGATGAGAAACATATATGATTTAATGAGGGAATTCATAGGTGGGAAACATATAGATTGGAAGCCTGAGAAGTGGATTAGAGAATACGAAAGGCGTGAGGCCGGTATTTCTTCTTCGACGGAGGACGATAGTGAAGAGAAATGGTTGGAAGTCGAGTCGAAGAAGGATGAGGTGGAACCAGATGCACTTGCTGTTGTTGAAACGGAATAGGTCGAAAGACAATTAGAGGGATAAGAGGTCGGTCCGGAAGCTGTCGAGACTCAAGATGATATTCATGCCGAACATCCTACGGCTACCGACGAAGCAACAGAAAATGTCTAAAATTACTTCGAATTGTTGTATGAAGTTTGAATTAATAATTTCAACAGGAGGGCGGAAAGCCTCAACTGAACAATCAAGTTTTGTATGTGTTGAATATGTCGCATGATATTCTATGGAACGGTCTTTTGATGTGTTGTACAAATATCGACTGATATTTTTATTAACAATCTTTTATTGCAATTAGTCGAACGACTTCTACAAATTTCTTTATTTATTCTTAAAACTACTAACAGAAAAAAAAATGATTGCAAACAAACAAACCACAAACATAAGTGTTACCAATTGAATCGCTTAAGATGCACCGCGTTCCAACTGTTGCGCACGAGAGTCCCCTCTATAGTTTGTAGCTTGTAGGCTCATTTCCCAACAACTTTCGTGACGAGGTAAGGGCCTTCCCAATTTGGACCCAACTTTCCGTCACCAATTTCCTTGGTATTCTGGAACACTCTCTGTAAGACCCAATCTCCAGCCTTGGAATTATTACTCCTGACATTTTTGTAGAAGTATTTGGCTATCCTTTGTTGATAAGCGGCCAGTCGAATGGAATCTAGGTCCCTTATCTCTTCAATCGTGTCGAGATTGAAATTCATTAGTCGTTGAAGGGATGACTTCTTCAGTTGGAATGACTGCTTCCGTTCCAAATTCTAATGCGAAAGGAGTTTCGCCTGTCGAAGACCTCACTGTTGTCCTGTATGACCATAGCACCCCTGATAGTTCATCCGCCCATGCACCCTTAGACTTCTCCAACCGCTTCTTCAAGGTGTTCATGATTGTTTTGTTGGACGATTCGGCCTGACCGTTTGCTTGTGGAAGTGTGGTGTGGACGCTGGATTTCGGCCGAGGTCCTCAATCAGAATTTGTAAGTTGGGCACTAGCAATCCTGCAAAAAACAAAGTAGAGTGGACGGGAGTAGGCTACCACCGTGTGGTGGATACCGGGTACACTCCGACGCCCAAGTCAGTGGCAGGAAATAAGTTTGTAAAATGGGAAAGCAAGGTTGAATATTACCTCTACTTCCTTTGTTTGGCCGTGAGAGCCGTGTAATATATGAGGGGATTAAGGATCGAGAGCATGAAGTATTAGGGTGAGAGAAATGTGACTTGAATGAATTCTTCCTGTACTCTTTTCATATTTATAGATAAAACATGATATGAGGTTTGGTGTATTTGGTAATGGTTTTTGGAGTAAGTGAAGATTAGTGCTAGAGTTAGGTTAAGTGGGGTGGTGGGGATTAGTGCTAGAGTTTGGTTAAGTGGTCATGCTTTATGATTTTAATTGTAATCAAATACATAATTCTTTGGGCTTGGGCCTAACATGCTGATGGGCTTAAGATGAAAGACAGTTATACCCTTAGACCAAATTTGGCTCTTACAGTTTGTCCCTTACTCTCTAAGTCAAAGAAATTTTGTCTTAGAGAGTATATACGTTTGTGTCGAATGATACTAATCACAAAAGCACGTGACAAGAATGTATCACCTTCTGTTGGATTGTTTTATAAGAGCTTTATGCAAAATGTGGGTTTTTTGGAAAATATCGCGTGTATTATCTGGGCAGACGAAGTCTTTAGTCATTCTAATTTGACTTGACTTATGGTAATTGGTTCTTGGTCGTATGATCAGTTTTGAAGATCCATGGATACATTTGACTCGACATAAGTAATGGGGAATATTCTCTGGTCAACTGAACTGAATGTAAATTTAGGAGTCCCGCTTGACTCGACAAGAGTCATGGGGATGTCCCTTGTCGACTGAACCAAACGGTGGTTCAGGAGTCCAATTTGACTCGACATGAGTCCAGGGGAATGTCCCTTGTCGACTGAACCAACGGTGGTTCAGGAGTCCAATTTGACTCGACATGAGTCCAGGGGAATGTCCCTTGTCGACTGAACCAAACAGTGGTTCAGGAGTCCAATTTGACTCGACATGAGTCCAGGGGAATGTCCTTTGTCCACTGAACCAAACGGTAGTTCAGGAGTCCAATTTGACTCGACATAAGTCCAGGGGAATGTCCTTTGTCGACTGAACCAAACGATGGTTCAGGAGTCCAATTTGACTCGACATGAGTCCAGGGGAATATCCCTTGTCGACTGAACCAAACAGTGGTTCAGGAGTTTACTTGACTCGACATGAGTCCAGGGGAATGTCCTTTGTCGACTGAACCAAACGGTGGTTCAGGAGTTTACTTGACTCGACATGAGTCCAAGGGAATGTCCATTGTCGACTGAACCAAACGGTGGTTCAGGAGTCCAACTTGACTCGACAAGAGTCCAGGGGAATGTCCTTGTCGACTGAACCAAACGGTGGTTCAGGAGTCCAATTTGACTCGACATGAGTCCAGGGGAATGTCCATTGTCGACTGAACCAAACGGTGGTTCAGGAGTTTACTTGACTCGACATGAGTCCAGGGGAATGTCCTTTGTCGACTGAACCAAACGGTGGTTCAGGAGTTTACTTGACTCGACATGAGTCTAAGGGAATGTCCATTGTCGACTGAACCAAACGATGGTTCAGGAGTCCAATTCGACTCGACATGAGTCCAGGGGAATGTCCCTTGTCGACTGAACCAAACGGTGGTTCAGGAGTCCAATTTGACTCGACATGAGTCCAGGGGAATGTCCCTTGTCCACTGAACCAAACGGTAGTTCAGGAGTCCAATTTGACTCGACATAGTCCAGGGGAATGTCCCTTGTCGACTGAACCAAACGGTGGTTCAGGAGTTTACTTGACTCGACATGAGTCCAAGGGAATGTCCATTGTCGACTGAACCAAACGGTGGTTCAGGAGTTTACTTGACTCGACATGAGTCCAGGGGAATGTCCTTTGTCGACTGAACCAAACGGTGGTTCAGGAGTCCAACTTGACTCGACAAGAGTCCAGGGGAATGTCCCTTGTCGACTGAACCAAACGGTGGTTCAGGAGTCCAATTTGACTCGACATGAGTCCAGGGGAATGTCCATTGTCGACTGAACCAAACGGTGGTTCAGGAGTTTACTTACTTGACTCGACATGAGTCCAGGGGAATGTCCTTTGTCGACTGAACCAAACGGTGGTTCAGGAGTTTACTTGACTCGACATGAGTCCAAGGGAATGTCCATTGTCGACTGAACCAAACGATGGTTCAGGAGTCCAATTTGACTCGACATGAGTCCAGTGGAATGTCCATTGTCGACTGAACCAAACGGTGGTTCAGGAGTTTACTTGACTCGACATGAGTCCAGGGGAATGTCCTTTGTCGACTGAACCAAACGGTGGTTCAGGAGTTTACTTGACTCGACATGAGTCCAGGGGAATGTCCTTTGTCGACTGAACCAAACGGTGGTTCAGGAGTTTACTTGACTCGACATGAGTCCAAGGGAATGTCCATTGTCGACTGAACCAAACGATGGTTCAGGAGTCCAATTTGACTCGACATGAGTCCAGGGGAATGTCCCTTGTCGACTGAACCAAACGGTGGTTCAGGAGTCCAATTTGACTCGACATGAGTCCAGGGGAATGTCCCTTGTCGACTGAACCAAACGGTGATTCAGGAGTTTACTTGACTCGACATGTGTCCAGGGGAATGTCCCTTTGTCGACTGAACCAAACATAGGTTCAGGAGTTCACTTGACTCCACATGAGTCATGGGAATGTCCCTTTGTCGACTGAACCAAACACAGCTTCAGGAGTTCATTTGACTGGACATGAGTTTCAGGGGAATGTCCCTTTGTCGACTGAACCACCATTTGTCGAGTGTACTATCTGCACCGGGGTTTGCTAAATATTTCATAGATCTTCCACGTGTCGTTTAATGGAGTAAAACCTAGCGCAAATAACGAGGAGTTTCATGGCGGGAAATAAACCGCCAAAAGAAGTAGTATAAGAGTGGCTTGATAGGTTCATTTGTTTCATTTCACAAGATCAATCGATTTGGGAGAGACTTCAAGGCTCCAAGGTACTTCTTTCACTCTCTTCGCGTTCTTCATTTGCTTTGAATGTTCGTAGAGTAGCTTCAATCTGTTCTTAGCTAAATTAGGTTGTTTGATCTTTAGAATCATACTCTATTTGGAGGATTTGTGTTTGGAGATAGGAGTAGGATTTGATCTTTAAGGAACCCAAACCTTAGAAATTATTTGTTTGTAGACTCGCCGAATAGAATATGTCGAGTGGAGACTCTTTAGAAAGTTTAGGAGAACAGATCGATACATTCGTAGGATCATCATCGAGTGAATCAACAGAAGAAAAATCATTAAGGGAATGGTCGCGTCAAGAGTTTTTTGAGGAAGGACCTGTAACCGTTATGTCGCATGAAGTTCCGTTGCAGGCAATTCCTATTAGATCATTGGCTGCTGTCGAGGAATTTAGTGGAGGGGTGAGCACAAGTGAGCCTACCAACATACTAACCAAGAACCCAGCTAGTCGAATGACGGCTACCCTGCTAATGGAAATTAGGATTAAGTATAGATTTCCTAGAACAATGGAACTGAGGGTGCCTTTGCCGTCTGAAAGGATTGATTATAAAATTCCTGGTTGGGTGGGTTTTTATGTAGTACCGTTTTCTAATGGGCTCAGATTCCCTATTCCGAGGTTAGCTTGGGAAATCTTGGATCATTACGGGATTGCTCCTTCACAGCTAATGCCGAATGCTTGGAGGATTCTAATGTCGATTGAATGCTTAGCATTCGAACAAGGGTTATTATTTGAGGTGAAGGATGTTTTATATTCATACTACCTCAAAGAGCATCTTACTGAGAAAGGGAGATATACTTTGTATCTTCGTCGTAAGAGGGAACAAATAATTATGGGGCTCCCAACAAACGATAGGGGTAATTGGCAATCAGAGTACTTCTTTGTGAAAAATGAGGGTATCTTTGGGTCGACTGGAATGGGTCGAGTTTCAGAATATTGGGGTGTATTTAGTGAGTATCAAATTCTTCTATTAATTGATAATTTATCAATATTATTGTCGTATGAAACTAATGCATGGATTGTTTATTATGCAGGTCCTTTTCGAAACAGTTTATTCGACAAAACACCTCTCATTTTGTCGAATACTAAAGCTCTTCTTGATCTACCGGTCGAACAAAGAGATTGGAGGATAATCTTGGTAGAGCAGAGATTAAGAGCAACTTTACAGTGGAAAGAAATCTTCGAATCAGAAGGTATATCTACCCCTTTGGCACTTTCTAAAAACGTATTGGAAGTCATCTACTGTACTCGGTCGATTCGAGCACTGTACGGAAAGGTGTGGTTTATAAAGACATTAACTCCAAAAGAAATTTTATGCGCAGAGGACATGGCGTCGAGGCAAATAAAAGTAGCATCAATTGATGAGTTGATGAGCCGAAAAAAGGCTAGGAAGCTCAAGATAAAGGAGCCAGAAGTGGAGGTTCCAGAACCACAATTGGTATCGTCGACTGGAACTCCAAAGCATAAGGGGAAGTCGACCGAAATAGTTGTCAAAGGGGGAAAAAGGAAGGCGGATGAAATCGAAGAAATCGATAATATAGTTGTCAGGATTCCAGCAGGGTCGACTGCAATTTCGGACCCATCAAGCCTTGACCCTTTTATTAAGAAGTTATTGCTGGAGGAGGATGAACAGAGGTTATCCAAGATTGGCCCGGTCGAGTCGATGAAAAAGGCTGCGGCTTTAAGTTACCAAGTAAGAAAATAGATAGAAATTTCTTAATAATTTGTAGAATGGATTCTAATTAAATCCTTTTTCCAGGCAATGGAGTGCAGTCTACATATGCAGCGATATGTCGAATCGACTCTTAAGAAACAGAGGAGATGGATAAATCATTTGCAGCTATGAAAAAGGAAGTGGTCCAAAAGAGGTCGCTTGAAAAAAGAAATGCTGAATTGGAGAAGGAGTTGAAGGAAGTGAAGGCAACACTTCAGATGGAAAAGGAGACTTCTGAAGTTACAATTGAAGGCTATAAGGATGCGTTCGAGAATGTGAAGAAGGAGAATGAAGAATTACTTGAGAATCTTGAAGGGATCGCTCTTGAATCAATGATGAAAGAACGCAGCCATCTGATGAAGGATTTCCTTGAAGGAAAGACAGGAGCTTGGGAACCAAAGAAATGGATTCAGCAGTATGATCAATTATTAGCAGGAGTTTCTTTTTCAGACGAGGGTGATGTGGAAGAGAAAGGCGAAGAGGTCGACTCGAAAGTGGCAGAAAAAGAAGTTATTGATGGCGAGGGGGCGGCTGAAGTTCAAGAAGCAGAAAAACATATAGATTGGAAGCCTGAGAAGTGGATTAGAGAATACGAAAGGCGTGAGGCCGGTATTTCTTCTTCGACGGAGGACGATAGTGAAGAGAAATGGTTGGAAGTCGAGTCGAAGAATGATGAGGTGGAACCAGATGCACTTGCTGTTGTTGAAACGGAATAGGTCGAAAGACAATTAGAGGGATAAGAGGTCGGTCCGGAAGCTGTCGAGACTCAAGATGATATTCATGCCGAACATCCTACGGCTACCGACGAAGCAACAGAAAATGTCTAAAATTAACTTCGAATTGTTGTATGAAGTTTGAATTAATAATTTCAACAGGAGGGCGGAAAGCCTCAACTGAACAATCAAGTTTTGTATGTGTTGAATATGTCGCATGATATTCTATGGAACGGTCTTTTGATGTGTTGTACAAATATCGACTGATATTTTAATTAACAATCTTTTATTGCAATTAGTCGAACGACTTCTACAAATTTCTTTATTTATTCTTAAAACTACTAACAGAAAAAAAAATGATTGCAAACAAACAAACCACAAACATAAGTGTTACCGATTGAATCGCTTAAGATGCACCGCGTTCCAACTGTTGCGCACGAGAGTCCCCTCTATAGTTTGTAGCTTGTAGGCTCATTTCCCAACAACTTTCGTGACGAGGTAAGGGCCTTCCCAATTTGGACCCAACTTCCCGTCACCAATTTCCTTGGTATTCTGGAACACTCTCCGTAGGACCCAATCTCCAGCCTTGAAAGTCCTACTCCTGACGTTTTTGTCGAAGTATCTGGCCATCCTTTGTTGATAAGCGGCCAGTCGAATGGAGGCTCGGTCCCTTGTCTCTTCAATCGTGTCGAGATTGAAATTCATTAGTCGTTGATTGCTTTCTTCGTTGAGCCATTGGTAGCGTGTTGAAGGGATGACTTCTTCAGTTGGAATGACTGCTTCCGTTCCAAATTCTAATGCGAAAGGAGTTTCGCCTGTCGAAGACCTCACTGTTGTCCTGTATGACCATAGCACCCCTGATAGTTCATCCGCCCATGCACCCTTAGACTTCTCCAACCGCTTCTTCAAGGTGTTCATGATTGTTTTGTTGGACGATTCGGCCTGACCGTTTGCTTGTGGAAAGTGTGGTGTGGACGCTGGATTTCGGCCGAGGTCCTCAATCAGAATTTGTAAGTTGGGCACTAGCAATCCTGCAAAAAACAAAGTAGAGTGGACGGGAGTAGGCTACCACCGGTGTGGTGGATACCGGGTACACTCCGACGCCCAAGTCAGTGGCAGGAAATAAGTTTGTAAAATGGGAAAGCAAGGTTGAATATTACCTCTACTTCCTTTGTTTGGCCGTGAGAGCCGTGTAATATATGAGGGGATTAAGGATCGAGAGCATGAAGTATTAGGGTGAGAGAAATGTGACTTGAATGAATTCTTCCTGTACTCTTTTCATATTTATAGATAAAACATGATATGAGGTTTGGTGTATTTGGTAATGGTTTTTGGAGTAAGTGAAGATTAGTGCTAGAGTTAGGTTAAGTGGGGTGGTGGGGATTAGTGCTAGAGTTTGGTTAAGTGGTCATGCTTTATGATTTTAATTGTAATCAAATACATAATTCTTTGGGCTTGGGCCTAACATGCTGATGGGCTTAAGATGAAAGACAGTTATACCCTTAGACCAAATTTGGCTCTTACAGTTTGTCCCTTACTCTCTAAGTCAAAGAAATTTTGTCTTAGAGAGTATATACGTTTGTGTCGAATGATACTAATCACAAAAGCACGTGACAAGAATGTATCACCTTCTGTTGGATTGTTTTATAAGAGCTTTATGCAAAATGTGGGTTTTTTGGAAAATATCGCGTGTATTATCTGGGCAGACGAAGTCTTTAGTCATTCTAATTTGACTTGACTTATGGTAATTGGTTCTTGGTCGTATGATCAGTTTTGAAGATCCATGGATACATTTGACTCGACATAAGTAATGGGGAATATTCTCTGGTCAACTGAACTGAATGTAAATTTAGGAGTCCCGCTTGACTCGACAAGAGTCATGGGGAATGTCCCTTGTCGACTGAACCAAACGGTGGTTCAGGAGTCCAATTTGACTCGACATGAGTCCAGGGGAATGTCCCTTGTCGACTGAACCAACGGTGGTTCAGGAGTCCAATTTGACTCGACATGAGTCCAGGGGAATGTCCCTTGTCGACTGAACCAAACAGTGGTTCAGGAGTCCAATTTGACTCGACATGAGTCCAGGGGAATGTCCTTTGTCCACTGAACCAAACGGTAGTTCAGGAGTCCAATTTGACTCGACATAAGTCCAGGGGAATGTCCTTTGTCGACTGAACCAAACGATGGTTCAGGAGTCCAATTTGACTCGACATGAGTCCAGGGGAATGTCCCTTGTCGACTGAACCAAACGGTGGTTCAGGAGTTTACTTGACTCGACATGAGTCCAGGGGAATGTCCTTTGTCGACTGAACCAAACGGTGGTTCAGGAGTTTACTTGACTCGACATGAGTCCAAGGGAATGTCCATTGTCGACTGAACCAAACGGTGGTTCAGGAGTCCAACTTGACTCGACAAGAGTCCAGGGGAATGTCCCTTGTCGACTGAACCAAACGGTGGTTCAGGAGTCCAATTTGACTCGACATGAGTCCAGGGGAATGTCCATTGTCGACTGAACCAAACGGTGGTTCAGGAGTTTACTTGACTCGACATGAGTCCAGGGGAATGTCCTTTGTCGACTGAACCAAACGGTGGTTCAGGAGTTTACTTGACTCGACATGAGTCCAAGGGAATGTCCATTGTCGACTGAACCAAACGATGGTTCAGGAGTCCAATTTGACTCGACATGAGTCCAGGGGAATGTCCCTTGTCGACTGAACCAAACGGTGGTTCAGGAGTCCAATTTGACTCGACATGAGTCCAGGGGAATGTCCCTTGTCCACTGAACCAAACGGTAGTTCAGGAGTCCAATTTGACTCGACATAAGTCCAGGGGAATGTCCCTTGTCGACTGAACCAAACGGTGGTTCAGGAGTTTACTTGACTCGACATGAGTCCAGGGGAATGTCCATTGTCGACTGAACCAAACGGTGGTTCAGGAGTTTACTTGACTCGACATGAGTCCAGGGGAATGTCCTTTGTCGACTGAACCAAACGGTGGTTCAGGAGTCCAACTTGACTCGACAAGAGTCCAGGGGAATGTCCCTTGTCGACTGAACCAAACGGTGGTTCAGGAGTCCAATTTGACTCGACATGAGTCCAGGGGAATGTCCATTGTCGACTGAACCAAACGGTGGTTCAGGAGTTTACTTGACTCGACATGAGTCCAGGGGAATGTCCTTTGTCGACTGAACCAAACGGTGGTTCAGGAGTTTACTTGACTCGACATGAGTCCAAGGGAATGTCCATTGTCGACTGAACCAAACGATGGTTCAGGAGTCCAATTTGACTCGACATGAGTCCAGGGGAATGTCCATTGTCGACTGAACCAAACGGTGGTTCAGGAGTTTACTTGACTCGACATGAGTCCAGGGGAATGTCCTTTGTCGACTGAACCAAACGGTGGTTCAGGAGTTTACTTGACTCGACATGAGTCCAGGGGAATGTCCTTTGTCGACTGAACCAAACGGTGGTTCATGAGTTTACTTGACTCGACATGAGTCCAAGGGAATGTCCATTGTCGACTGAACCAAACGATGGTTCAGGAGTCCAATTTGACTCGACATGAGTCCAGGGGAATGTCCCTTGTCGACTGAACCAAACGGTGGTTCAGGAGTCCAATTTGACTCGACATGAGTCCAGGGGAATGTCCCTTGTCGACTGAACCAAACGGTGGTTCAGGAGTTTACTTGACTCGACATGTGTCCAGGGGAATGTCCCTTTGTCGACTGAACCAAACATAGGTTCAGGAGTTCACTTGACTCCACATGAGTCATGGGAATGTCCCTTTGTCGACTGAACCAAACACAGCTTCAGGAGTTCATTTGACTGGACATGAGTTTCAGGGGAATGTCCCTTTGTCGACTGAACCACCATTTGTCGAGTGTACTATCTGCACCGGGGTTTGCTAAATATTTCATAGATCTTCCACGTGTCGTTTAATGGAGTAAAACCTAGCGCAAATAACGAGGAGTTTCATGGCGGGAAATAAACCGCCAAAAGAAGTAGTATAAGAGTGGCTTGATAGGTTCATTTGTTTCATTTCACAAGATCAATCGATTTGGGAGAGACTTCAAGGCTCCAAGGTACTTCTTTCACTCTCTTCGCGTTCTTCATTTGCTTTGAATGTTCGTAGAGTAGCTTCAATCTGTTCTTAGCTAAATTAGGTTGTTTGATCTTTAGAATCATACTCTATTTGGAGGATTTGTGTTTGGAGATAGGAGTAGGATTTGATCTTTAAGGAACCCAAACCTTAGAAATTATTTGTTTGTAGACTCGCCGAATAGAATATGTCGAGTGGAGACTCTTTAGAAAGTTTAGGAGAACAGATCGATACATTCGTAGGATCATCATCGAGTGAATCAACAGAAGAAAAATCATTAATGATGTTTTTCCATACGAATCTTTGAACTTCTTTATCGCGTACTCTAGCGAATGCTTCGGCTTCTATCCATTTTGAGTAATAATCCGTCAGAACAAGCATGTAGACTCGTTGGCCAGGCGCAATTGGGAGTTTTCCTACAATGTCCATTCCCTACTTCATGAAAGGCCATGGAGATATAATGGGATTTAGTTTCTCTGGTGGAAGATGAGAAACTCGTGTAAATCTCTGGCATTTCTCGCACTTTTTAGTGAATTCCGTGGAATCAATTCTCATTGTCGGCCAATAGTAGCCAGTTGAATGCGCACGAAGAGCCAAGCTCCTGCCACCCGAATGATTCCCACACTCCCCTTCATGCAACTCTGTCAACACGTGCTGTGCTTCATCGCGTGTTAGGCACTTCAAATAAGGTCATGTGAAAGATCTTCTTAGCAGTTGGCCGTCGAACACAACGAACCTTGCAGACTGTCTCTGGACTTTTCTGGCTTGCACTTTGTCATCTGGAAGCGAGCCTGTTTGTAGGTACTCGACTATTGGTGTCATCCAGGTGTCGACCGAATCGACCGCTGCAACAGTTATTTCTTCCTTCCAAATTGCCGGCCAGCACAAATACACTACAGGAATTGTTCGTGGTTTATCTCCCTCCATTGTTGATCCCAAGGTTGCCAATGCATCTGCTTGGGAATTTTCGCTTCTTGAGACTTGGGTTATGGAAAATTTCTCAAATGTCGACTGAATTTCTTTTACCTTCTGCAAGTATGATGCCATTGCTTGACCCCTGGCGTGATAAGATCCCTCGATCTGGTTGACTATCAGCTGGGAGTCGGATTTTACTTCTATCGCCGTAGCTCCCAGTTCTTTAGCTAATGATAACCCTGCGATCAACGCCTCATACTCTGCTTCGTTGTTGGTAACTCTAAAACCGCATTTGATTGCCTGTTGCAAGGTGTCGCATGTCGGGGTAGTGATTATGATTCCAAGACCGCAGCCTTTCTTGTTGCTGGACCCGTCGATTGCTAACTTCCAAGGTATCGTCGGCTGAATGGAGTTGACCTCTGTTTCTGTTGCTGCAAGGAGATCGGGGGCGAAGTCGGTCACGAAATCTGCCAATGCTTGCGATTTGATGGCGATCTTTGGCTGGTAAGCTATGTCGTGTTCCCCAAGTTCAATTGCCCACTTCATCAATCTTTCTGACAATTCTGGTCTATGGAGTATGCTTCTTAAAGGATACGTCGTGTACACCTTGAAAGTAAGGTCTGAGTTTTCGTGCGGCTGTGACAAGGGAGAAAATAAATTTCTCCATCAACGGGTAGCGTGATTCTGCTCCCAACAATGCTTTGCTTACGTAGTAGACTGGTTATTGAGTTCCTGACTCCTCTCTCACTAAGACTCCGCTAACCGCATGTTCTGAAACTCCCAAATAGAGGTAGAGTCACTCATTGTCGTGTGGTTTCGACAATAAGAGAGGTGTAGTGAGGTACCGCTTGAGTCCTTGCAGTGCTTCCTCACAAGCATGAGTCCATTCAAAGCTGTTTGCCTTCTTTAAGACAGAAAAGAACAAAAAACTTTTATCTGTTGATTTGGAGATGAACCTGTTTAACGCGGCGATCCTCCCGGTCAGTCACATAACGTCATTCGGGCTGGAAGGAGACAGAATGTCAAGGATTGATCTAATTTGGTCTGGATTCGCCTCAATTCATCTTCGAGTGACAACGTACCCCAAGAATTTTCCTGAGGCTACACCAAACGCACACTTAGTAGGATTCAGTTTCATTCCATACCTGTCCATGATGTCGAAGGCTTCATCTAGATGTTTAAGGTGTTGCTCCGATTTGATGGACTTCACCAGCATGTCATCTATGTAAACCTTCATTGTCTTCCCAATCTGTTCATCGAACATCTTGTTGACCACTATTTGGTATGTCGCTCCCGTATTTTTTAAGCCGAATGACATGACCTTGTAACAAAAAAATCTCTCGGTTTGTGACAAAGGCTGTCTTTTCTTGATCGTCTGGATGCATGAAGATCTGGTTGTAGCCTGAATACGCATCCATGAAGCTTAATAACTCATGCCCTGCTGTTGCGTCGACCATTGAATCAATATGTGGCAGAGGGAACGAATCATTTGGACAAGCTTTATTCAAATCCGTAAAGTCGATGCAGACTCTCCACTTCCCATCCTTTTTCTTCACAACAACAACATTTGCAAGCCATTCCGGAAATTGTACTTCTTTAACTGCTCCGTTCTGTAATAACTTTTGAATCTCTTCGTAATGATTCGGTTCCTTTCTGGGGCGAACTTTCTTCTTTTTTGCCTAGCTGGGGTGTGGTCTGGATCTACATGTAATTCGTGAGTAATGAGCTGCGGATCAATTCCAGTCATGTCTTTGTGAGACCATGCAAAACTGTCGTGTCGTCTCTTTAAAAATTCAATAAGGTCGGCCCTTAGTTTGAGATCTAAGTCAGCTCCAACTAATGCCCTGTGATCTGGAAACTGAGAATGAATCTGGACCTCGTCAAGCTTCTCTATATCTGGAAGAGTCAGTTCCGGAACACGAGGCCCAGTCTGTAATTGCTATGCTGACTGGGTTTTTACTTTCAAAGTCGTCTGGTAGCAGCTTCGTGACGCCAATCTGTCACCTTTAATTTCTTGAACTCCCCACTTGGTAGGGAATTTTATTACCTGATGGTAGGTAGACGACACAGCCCTCATGTCGTGAATCCAAGGCCTGCCCATGATCAGATTGTAGGCTGAAGGGCTGTTTAAGACCAGAAATGTGGTCATTCTGTTGACTCCGGCAACGTAGACTGGGAGTGATATTTCCCCCATGGTGAATTTTTGCTCTCCGCTAAACCCAATCAGTATTGTCGTCCGCCGGTTTACTTTATCCAGCTCGGCCCCCATGTCAGCAAGGGCACTTGCGAAAATTATATTAGCTGAGGATCTTGTGTCGATCAGTACTCGTTTGATCATAAAGTTGGCCACCTGCAAGGAAATAACTAAAGCATCATGGTGGGGATTTAAATTGTGTGAATCCCCATCGTCTGGAAACCCTATTATCGAATCTGTGAAGACTTTTTCCACAGACATCGAGGTATGTAAAATATTATTTGCCAAGGCCCTAGAATATCGTTTGGCAGTCGAATATGTTGCTCCACTGATTCCCGAGCCTCCTGAAATGACATTAAGGGTGTTATTAATTGGGGGTGGTGGAGTTGGAATTTCTCCTTGACCATCTCTCTCATCCATTCGCACCAGTGTTGCCTTCCCTTTATCAGTGAGCAAATCCTTCAAGAAACCCTTGTTTAGTAGCTCCAGAACCTCTAATCTCAAAGCCACGCATTCCGCTGTCGTATGACCATAATCCCTGTGGAACTCACACCACTTTCTGGTGTCCTTCTTGGTCGAACTGTCTCTGGAGCGTGGTGGCCACTTCCTCCCTACCTTTATATGGCCTTTGTCGCCTGTCAATACTTGTGTAGAAAGGTCATCGTTCCCCCTTGGTTGGTTCCTCCCTTCCTTGTGAGAGTGGAAATTTCTATCTTGTCGCCTGGGAACAGCAGGTCTTCGGTCCACTCGGGCATTCGCAACATCTTCCCTTATTTTATTTCTTTTATCTTCTTCCCATCTTATTTCTACCTGGGCCCGTGCCATGACCTGGTCCATGGTGTAACACTAGAATTTTGTCAATTTCTTGTAGAGTCCACTGTCATATAATAGTCCGTTCCGGAAGGCTTCGACAGCTGTAGGTTGGTGGAGATCCGGGACAATAATTCTCTCTCGGTTGAATCGAGCCACGTAGCTCCGCAATGACTCTCCCCTTCTCTGCTGTATAGAATTAAGGTCGTCTGAAGTCTTTTCTAATTTGCATGAACTTGCAAAGTGTTGCACGAACTTGTCGGCCAACTCTTGGTAAGACTCGATTGATCTGTAGGGTAGGTTAATGAACCAAGTAAGGGCAGGTCCCGCCAGAGTCTCTCCAAAGCATCTACACATTCCAGCCTCCCACTGGCTTAGGGACAAGCCATTTGACATCATCTTGTACTTGTAGTGTATTATGTGGTCGTCTGGATCGGTAGACCCATCATATGGCTTCATTTCGGGTGGGCTGAATTTCCGGGGCAAATCGACAGCAACAATTGACTCCACAAACGGGGTATCAGAAATTGCTCCGGCCCTACTTTTCCTGACTGGTAGCCTTACCCCCGGTAGTCTTGACATTATCGCTTCCTTGAATTCGATCATTTCCCTTCTGATAGAGGTGGCAATCTGTTGGGTTGGATCGATGAGAGAAATCGGCTCTTGCGAGGTAGGCTGGTGATTGTTGTTTGGCTCATCAGTCATGGGCGGGATTGTTGGATTTCTTCGGTCGTCTAGATTGCTGGTTTGGCCTTGAGTGTTATGCTGAGGATTGGATGATAACTGCTCCATATTTTTCTGTAGACTGTCGTTGGTGTTTCGCATCGTTAGATTCTCCTCTTCAAGGGTTTGCAATCGTTCTTGGAGCAGGGCAAGTTGTGCCATTAAGGGATTCGGGTTTTATTCATTGCTTGAGTCCATTTCTGACTGTTTTGTTGTTGTGTCTTACTTTTGCGAAATTCGCTCGTTAGCCCCACGGTGGGCGCCAAATTGTGGGAACTGATTTCGGTCGAGGTCCACAATCAAGAAAGTGAGCTGAGGGGCAAGAACGAACCTGCAAAACAATAATAAAGCGAAAGAGGAGGTTACTGCCCACCGGTGTGGTGGAGGCCGTATGCACTCCGACGCTCAAGTTAGCTTATGGGTGAATGAGTTTAGGATTAAGGTTTTTGGAGTACCTTAACCACAGATTGTTTGCCGTGAGGGCTAGGGGTGTGCATCGGTCGGTTCGGTCGGTTAATCCTTGATTTTTTTACCGTAACCGAAATTTTCGGTTAAATAAAAGTGTGACCGATTTAACCAATTTATGACACATAACCATTAACCAATTAACCATTATATTTCGGTCGGTTATGGTTAATTCGGTTATTAACCAATCCAATAAATTAAAATGTAATATTTTTTATAATTTTTAATTAGTAAAATTATATATGATGTAGGTCGGTTTTACCGATTTTTTCGAAACGTTTCAACCAGTCGAACCACTGACGCATTAAATTTTTTGGATCACTAATTCGATCACATATCTGATTCTAAAAATATCGATTTAATTACATGCGAGAGAAATATTTTTTAAACCATCGATGATTGTCACGGCCTCAGATTTCCTTCCAAGCCTGCCATGTTAGAAATTTTAAGGGTCATGAATCCACTACGATGCAAAATCTACACATTTGAAATTTTATGTATTTTTACCTTTAAATTCTTGAGAGAAATTAAAAAGAGTCAAAACCAAACTGTTAATGCAGCTTGTCATTTGAATTTTATCAATTTTATTTTCGGGTAGTATTATCAAATCAATATAACTACAACCAATTGAGAGTTTACATGCATACTATCTTAACTCTAAAAAATTAAAGGATTCACACGCGCTAATATATATATATATATTATATATATATATATTATATATATATATATTATATATATATATATATGGTTTAATTTCGGTTAATCGGTCGGTTCGGTTATACGAATCTCATAACCGTAACCGAACCGAATAACCGAAAAAGTTAAAAAATTTAACCGCAATAACTGATTTAACCGAATTAACCGAACCATAATAAAAAAAATGGGTCTAACGGTTCGGTTAATCGGTTAAAACCGATTAATGCACACCCCTAGTGAGGGCTGTGTATTGGAGTAGAATCTTGGTGATAAGAGTAGTCTTCATGTGAATATGCCTCTCTATTGCTTCGTCTTCTTATTTTATAGGTTCCCTGACGCGGGGTCCTTATTCTGCCCGTTGGAGTCCTCTTCAATGAAGGTTTAATTCAGGTGTTTTATATCTGATAACTGACGATCATATATCTCCCCCGAAACCGTCGACTTCATGATGATATTTATGAATTCAGATCCACTTCCTGATTCTCATAACTGGTGTCCGTTTGTTTTTCTTTATGTTAATGAATTTGGGCCTATGAGGCGGCCCGCAGATCTTCTAACGGGCTCCAGATTTAGTGGTTGGCCTTGTGATGAATGTCGATTTTATCCCTGGGCCCAATTTTGGCCCGTACAACCATGATCTGTACAAATAGCTTAGTACGTTGATATGTTGCCTTCTATGTATGTATTCCTTGAAGACTTATATAGTACCAATAGGCACAATGCCTTCCGGTACAATAACTAGTTCCAAACTTGGTTGATCTATATGGAATCCATTTCGGATATCATGTCACTTTGCCATAATAGGGAGTCGATACCTTGTATCACTTCCTCATACGTAGTCAGTTTGTATTCCTCAATAAGATTGACATCTTTATGAGGTGAGATCAGAAACCCATACCTCCCAGGTTGTTTTCTGACTCTCTCCAACTTACATGGTTCTTGTGTATTCGAAGATTATTGGTATAGTTTCATCCTTGATGAACTATTTGTGTTCCATTAAGGAATCAATGCCTGAAATAGTATTATTCCGATTTTCATCGAGTTTTACTTTCCTCCCACTTACCACTGCATATAGGTATTCCTCTTAGGAAAGCCGCATGGCGAGCAACAATTACATTGTTCTCTAGTGAGTTGTATAAGTACTATACTTTGGTTTCCCTAGGATAACCCACAACTTGGCACTTATTCGATTTGGGTTCTGGTTTGGTATCATCCAAACATATGCCTAGCATTCCCAAATCTTCAGGAATGAGAAAACCCGGTTTCTTTCATGTTCATATCTAATATGAAGTCTGTCAAACAGATTTTTATGGAACCTTATTCTAAATAAGTTATGCACTGTTAATGCGTATCCGTTGAAGGAAATGGTAGCTCAGAGCGACTCACGATTAACCTTATCATGTCCAACAAGATTCGATTTCTCCGTTCGGACACACCGTCAAACTGACGTGTTCCGGGAGGAGTTCTCATTGAAAGAATACTATACTCTTTCAGGTATTTGAGAAACTTATTGCTTAAGTATTTTCATCATAGTCTAACCGTGATGATTTAATACTTTAGCCGATCTGTTTGTCTACTTCGTGTCGAAACTCTAAAAGTTTCTGATTTGTGTTTCAAAAGAAACACATAACCATAACGCGATGCCACATCCGTAAAGGTCACGAAATATTCATATCCACCTCTAGCCTAGCTAGATATGGGCCCACTTATGTCACTATGAACGAGGGATAACAGATTGATGGCACTTACACTTTTACCACGTAAAGGTGTTATAGGCACTTTGACCAATAAACTAGATTCGTAGACATTATTTTAATAGTATCAAATCTGTCTTAATACCCACTATTCGAAAGTGTGGATATACGAGTCTTGTTAATTGTGTCCCACACAACAATGCCACTTATAAGTCTCAACTGATTAATTCAGTTTGAGCTATTTGTTTGTCATATTATATGTTTGAGATTTATTTATATTCAAAATATAAATATTGTTATTCACATCTAATGTGTTTATCTCAATATCATCTTTATAAAATAAAACACTTTAGTGTTCTAGAATATAAAAGTATACCCGCAACGATTTATACACTGATATAAAGATAATGTTTCTAGTCAAACTAGTTATATTTTAACAGTTTCCTAATTTAAGTACATACCCGAAGGGTAGTTCCTAAACTTAGGTATCTACGGTTAAAACAGTGACTTTCGTCCCGTTTCCGATCCGCAGATAAATTTCATCTGAAGTCAGTATCCTGCTCTCAGCAGATTCTACACATCAGCATATATTTATGTACCACATTTAGTATCTAAAATCCAATTTTAATACTAGTAGTGAACATATTTATGACAAACATATTTGAAGTCGGAGCCTAGTACCGTCTTCAATTCCTTCATGTCTGCCTTGTCCATACGGCAGTCACGCTTCAGTGACCCCGTTTGCCACAATTTAGGCAGACATTTGGGATATGTCATTTGTTTTCCCAGAAGATTATAATGATTTTGCCTTTGCCCATTTTCCACACCCCAGAAGCCTTTGGACAAGCCTCGGCCTTCTGGAATGTTGAAGTAAGATGCGCCTTGCGCTTCTGGCCTAATTGCATACTTTAGCTTTGTCTCATTGAGAATAGCCATTAACTCTCCAAGAGTTTATTATTGCAATTTAGTACTTCTAAAATCTAAGAATAGATCTATGAAGATCCTTAAATTTCATTATCATACTATAAGGGTCCAATCCTTAGTTCTGATTAAGAAATTAAGGAGTCTATTTGACAAGCTTAATGGATTAGGCATTAAGGTTATCATCACATGAATCTTCAAAGATCATGATCTACTATTTTCTTAACTCCAGGCTTAGGCCTAAGATGTTATTTTATCAAATAAAGTAACTTCTTAGTTTTCAGGACTATTGAAGTATTATTCCCAATTTGAAAATTAAAGTCGTTTAAATACATTTTCACCCAAGATTACATTTTAAACATTAATCTTTCAATTATATTGATTCTAATAGTCCAACTATCAAATCAACGATTTTAGGTACTATTGATTATAATGATTACTATAGTCCAACTATATAATCAACTATAATTTAATAAGTTAAATTCAATTATATTGATTACTATAATCCAATTATAAAATCAACTATTAATTGAAATAATTAATTCAAATATATTGATTATTATAATCCAATTATTAATCAACTATAAATGAAAATAGTTTGAATACAGTTCAACTGTTTAATTAAAACAACATTAAATATTAGTCCAACTAATATATCAATTTATTTGACGAAAAATTGAATGAGCGCGTTATGATAAGTAACTAAACGAATATTGCAAATTTTACTTGCCTCCCACTATTTTCGGTGAGCCTCTAACCCTCTTTGGAGTACTCGGGAAACCTTGTTTCCTAGTGGGCTAGGATCCCGTTAAATAACACATAATCTTGACTTTGGCCAATAAATTGTATGATAATTAACTAGGTAGATCAATTAGATCTCATCCAATTCCTATATCCAGTAGGTGGACATCCAAGTCCGAAACATATATCTTATATATGCCAATATATCCAATATATTGTCTAACCTTTTTTTCCTCTGAATCAACTAAGCCTTGGCTTTGGCACAACAAACTTAGTGATCCCAGTTAAGCGGAACCCATTGACCTTGGAAAGTTTCGTAATCAATGTCGATGGACAAGAAGTGATATTGACTTTGGCCAACAAATCACAACTTGGACAAGACACCAATATGGAACAAAGCCTTCATGATTCAAACACATCCTCGACGAACAAATGCCTTGACTTTGGCCAACAAACCAATGTCAGTCTTGGATCTTGAGTAAGAATCACGCAATGGAAGGAAAAACGCTTAATATATTTCGAAGGTTTTTTTTTTCGCGTGTAATTGGCAACCAATTAATTATCTTTGTTAAGGTCTCATCATCATACACCCTTAAACATGCATTCTAAACACATAGTAAGACGCATATAAATAAATATAATAATGATATGCAGATGGATATTTAACACATTGTTCATAGAACAAATCTCTCAATTTCCTCTCTCTCGCTAGCACATGTATTACTTCTACCCGATTACATAACACTTCTAAAGAAACCCCATTTACATTGAGGGGAATAGGTGAGAAGAGAAATACAAAGAGTAAGGAGGTAATAGGCTGGACACGCAGGTCCAATTAATAAATTCTAAATTTATTACAACAATTTCCAAAATTGCCCCACTCATCTAACATCCATATGATATACATTATTCATACATCGCAACCATGTATTCACACAAGCATGTTATCAATCAATCTAATCCAATTAATTAATCTGAATATTAATGACCATCCAATGTTCAAACAACGATTTGATTTTGCGCGAGTCAAACTCGTTTGCGAATAAGTACTCAAAGTACGAATTCTTGAATTAAATTAAACTACAACATTAAATCAAATTTAATTTGTATTTAATACTAATTCATTTATTTAATTCCAAATTAAATATTACACTTTGTAACGAACCTTTACGACTTAGATTCCAAATCTAATCGTTACGGGTTTCAAAACCCGATTAACATCCAATGTCAATTTAATTTAAGTCCAATGAGCTTTCAATTAATTTCTTAAGGCATGAACTTTTGGTCAATATGGGTCAAACCCAAATACCAAAGCCCATTTAAGGAATCACCCTTATTTGCCAAGAAACCAATTTAGGCCCATTAGACCCAATTAAAATTAATAAAGGTGCATTAAGTCATAATTGGACTTTATGGATATGGTTTTGGGCCCAATTGGATCCAATCAATTTAGCCTAAACCTAACTTGGTACAACCAAGCCCATTAAGCCCAATTACAACTTTTCAAGCCCAATTTCAAAATAAGCCCAATTAATTTAATTTCAAAATTCCAAATTTCATAATAAATTAACTAAAGTGTATGCCATAATTAATTACCCAATTAACATTTCCAAAACACAAATTTGTATAATTAATTATGCTCATTAACATCAAAACATTTCCAACACATTTTAATAAAAATCAAGTCATTTTCCATGCATACATGTCACAGTATTTAGGGTTTATATGTCCAATTGTAAATACAATCCAATTGAATATTAAATCAACATTACCCAATTGTTTTCCAACTCATCAAATGATCAAAAAATACAAATCACCATGACATCTAGGGTTCTTCCATTTTCGGCCAAGCCTAAAACTTGGGCAAAAAATTGATCCAATCAACTTTTCATGAAATTGATCAAATCCAACTTCAATTAAACATCATTCAAGCATACTCAATCAAATAATTTCATCAAATCATGCTCAAATTGAATTTACCCAATTTTAACCCTAAATCATTTTCATGCTCAATTAGGCTCAAGATACCATTGTTGGGTTTTTCTAAGCATCCCAAGATCATATCAAGCAATGAAAATACATGTGAATACATTAAGAAGTACGGCAGAATCATACTTACATCGATCGGATTGGATGCGACGAACAAAGTCCTTTCTTTGAAGCATTCGACAAAGGCCTTCTTTGTGCTCCATTGAATTCGGTCATGGTGATTGGTGAGCTCCTTGTTGAATCTCCAAGCTCCAAGCTTCATTTTGAACTTCCATGCTTAAGGGTGGGTTTCCTAACACCTTGGAATGACTCTAAAGTGTGCTAGCACTCTTGATTTTGCAACAAAATCAAGAAGAAAGTGAACCCTAGGTTCACGGTTTCATGAAGAAAAATGGCCTCCATGGCCGAATTTGGGAGAGAGAGAGAGAGAGAGGAAGAAGATGTGTTGGTGTGTTAAGAATGTGTATCTAATACACAATTTCAAAAGTTAAATACCATTATATTAAAATAATGCTAAATGTCTTTCAAGCTTTCAAAAGCTTTTCCAACCACTTACATCAATCATGAATAGTGACATTGTGTCAATCACTCAAAGTGATGTGACTTACATCACAAGAATGACTAATGATTTGACGATTGATGTGACTTGTGAGCCGCACTTTAATTCGCAATGCGAATGCGCCCGCAAACACTCCCGGGCTTGGGTTCGCTAATTCCAATTAACGAATTTTCTGTTGCGACGTAATTAAATAATTATGCTAGCAAAATCATTATCCACGTCGCTAACGAATTAATTCTAAATTAACTCGCTCGCCCGAATTAAAATCCAATTTTAATTCCGCGTCGAAATCCAATTTCGTATAATATATCGAAAAAATATTATTTTATCGATTAATTCCAAATTAATCGTATTCTCTCTTTAATTAATATTTTATCTCAGATAAAATATCTCCGTAATTAACCCCAGATTAATTTTCTCTCTCATCTAATTAATCCCAGATTAATAAAGTGCGAGTCATACGTCATCGGTGAATCTTCGGGAAGTGACCCATGAGATCCCCGGATATGTTGGCAGTAAATCCGGTCGTCGGACTATCCGAACACGTACGTACCTAGTACTACATTTTTACCGATTTACAAGACAATGTTGGCTTTTAGCAAAGCGCCATGCCTACCCAATTCTCCAGAAATATCCTTACTAGAATATATGATCTATATCAGCGGCGTATATACGTAGTATTGCGTATTGCGATCCAGTATCGGATGTCACGTGCAAGGCCTGGGGCTGGAAATGTGTCTGCCCCGTACAAAGCACATATGGATCTCTGGTAACTATCTCTATAATCGGATAATCATGACCTAGTCATATTATCCCGATGACTGCAGTACATAAGAGAACCAGTTTTGTATCATATGTGATCATCATCTCCACTATGACTGGAGTGATACTTCCATCTCGACATCACACCCAATACACTACGATTCTCAATATACCCAGAAGAGGCGTACACACAGAAGACCAGTTTAAAGCCCTGGACGACCAAATCAAAATATATTGATTATCGCAAGTATTAGCGATGCAAGTCTCAGGTTAAGACCAAATACACCTACCCTGATTCGGACTTCCATGACACATAGTCATACTACCAATGGAATTCCGAGGGGTCTATCCAGAGCGAAGCTGTTCTCCGTACCATCGGTAAAACACAACCTCATATTACACTTGCATGAGTATCCTATACCCAAATATATGAGAACTATGATGTTATGCTCCCATAACACACACAAGTGTAATACTAGTCTATTCCGCATTATCGATGTCCAATCTCGATAATACTACGACTAGGGATATTTAATGATTAAACCTTCATGGATTGATACTGTCTCATATCTTATCAATCCGGAACTAATCATATGGACATTCTATCATTTATACATCTTGGTAATCTAATTACAAATGATAAAATGGCAATTTCCTTTGTCACATAATTAATTTGTACAACAACACCATGATTTGTACAAATAATGATGCTATGGTTCATAACTGTCCAACATATCTAAGCTAGAAATAGAGAGGCTAAAAATTACAGGAAACCAAATACCTGAGTCAGTGTAATAGGGAGTTGTCACTCTCACTGCTAGTGCTAGAAATCCGGAATATGTGGAAGAATAAGGCTAAGGCTAAGAAAGAGATTTGCAGGAAGCTTGATGAATGGAGCAAGATTGTTGTTTCTAAGACATCACATGAATTGAAGAGTTCGAACAGGGAGATAAAAGATAAGAAGGAAGAAACGCGAAAATATATATATTGTGACTGGTATGAAAGAAAGATTATGGGAATAAATAAAATATGCTGATATTGTAAATACCAATACTTTTAATGTGATACTTTTAATATATATATATATATATATATGTGTGGGTATATGCAAACTAATTTCCCAAAAAAAAAAGTTATATATATATTGTGTGTATGTGTATATGCAAACTAATTTCCCCACAAAAAAAAAAAAGTTAGATATTTATGTACCTTTTATTATAAAGTTGTAATGCAAAAACATTTTGAAGACTTACATTGATAAAATTTTGTCACACAAGATTTTTTAAATTGATTTTTAAATTTACTTATTTAGGGAGAAGATGAAGATGGGCATAGAATTTCCAAAAGCAAAATAGTTGGAGCTTTGTTTTAAAAGCATACTGTTTGACCTTTTATTAGAGCGCAAATAACCTATTCCTTTTATTTTAAAAGAGAAAGCTTCATTCATATTTTGGAATATCTTTTTATCTATGATAAGACAATTATATATATGAAAATGTTAGAAATCTCGCCACCAAATCTGGCATATTAGACAATTATATTCATAGTTTTGATGATTATAGTATGTTGATGACTTGAATGTGATGATGAATGAGTGATTATTGAGTCAAAATTGATGATTGTGGGAAACCCCAATTAGTTAAATTTTGGGTATAAAACTAAATAGAGTGTATAGAATGAATATGAGTTAATGTTGAGGATGATATTGATGATATTTTAGGTACTTATTGTTATTATTGCTTGTGTGTTATGGTAGAAGTTGAGAATGAAGAAGAATGTTAAGATATGGGTACTGAATTCAGGTCTGCATCGCGACGTGTGACCCTTGGTGTCGCGGCGCGTACTGGAAAATCAAGGCAGATTCATTTCTGGTTTGGCCGCATCGCGACGCGCAAGGACTCGCACCACGACGCGAACTGGAATTTTTTGCATACATTTCTGGAACCGTGCGTGTCGCGACGCGCAAGGACCGACGTCACGACGCTAAGACCAAAAATTTCCAAATATCAATTTTTATCAGCTAGCCTCGCCCTAGCGTGTTAGAGACCACCCTTAGGGTCTCATATCATTTCATCTACATACATTACATCTTATTACAAGCATGATATACCAAGTGATGATATCACGTACTTGAATTGAGAAGTTTAGCCTAGTTCCGAAATTTATCTCATGGTTTATAGTCTAACCAAGTTAACGCTTATAGATCATCGCAAGAACCATAATTCTCTTTGGCAGAGTAATCAGTGCCAATCAGATTCTAATCAGTGAGTGGACACAACCCTTTTAAATTGACTTTCATTTGTTATTTTCATATTAGACTATTTTTTACGCTTTAGGGCGTTAGATTATTTTTATTACAGTTATTTCATGATAGTTTATGATTTAAGCTATGTTTGAGAAAGAAACGTTTTCAAAATATGATTTTATAATTTTCGAGGCATGAGGAAAAATCTACATCAGTATGTAACTGGATACAGACATGGAATTGACGGATAACATGTGCACATGTAGAGGACTAGGGGATGGCGATACGTAACGCCTCCAGATCCTAGTTCAGGACTAGGGATGACAGATGCCCCTAGATCATAGTTCCAGAGCTTGGAGGGTAGCATAGATCAGCACCCACAGTTCTAGTTTCAGGGACATGAGTGGCATGCTTTGGGGGACGGCGATACGTAACGCCCCAAAGATATGGATTTGCATTCCTGGCTCTTGTTAGTCGTATGAGGGGACGATGATACGTAACGCCCCCATATGTCAGGTTTTCAGAGACAGATATCAGCATTTAGAAATAGTTTTCAAATACAGATTTCAGAAATAGTTTTCAGATATGTTTTTCAGAAAATGTTTTTTAGAAAGGAATTTTTTCAGAAAACATCAGTTTTTATAAGAGATTTTCAGGAATATAAGTTTTACAAAGAATTTCAGATGAGATTTTCATAAAAGAGTTCAGAATTCTCATACAAGAAAAGAGTTTTCATATACAGTTATTTCTTGAATTTTGGTTTTAGAACCAAATGTCTTCATTATAGTGTTTCAATTTTTATTTCAAATCGTTCACTCACTTAGATCGTTCAAACGATCTAACCCTCCACTCCCAGTTTTCTTGTTTTGCAGGTATTCTCCGAGGACGATCTCAGGGAGGACAGATACTGATGCAGTCACTAGGTTATGGAGTCCACCGGTTCAAGTCAGAAAGAGTGAGAGTCCAATCAGAGTCAATTAGAAGTCATGTATTAGTCTTGGGTTATGTGACAGTCATTGTAAGCAAGTGTTGTTAAGTATACAGTTATTAATATTGAGTTTGTATTTCATGTTGACGAGTTTGGGCATTGGTCGAAAAGAGTAATAATATAGTTTATAGTAAGAAAGCCAGAGGCTCAGGGGAATAGTACGGCATATTCTCTGTCGGTAGCATCTACCAAATCGAGGGCTTATAATAAATATCTTGTGACTGGTATGAAAGAAAGATTATGGGAATAAATAAAATATGCTGATTGTAAATACCAATACTTTTAATGTGATACTTAACTTAATTGATACATTTTATTAGAAAATCACTATATATATATATATATATATATATATATATATATATATATTTATTATTTATTTATATGTGTATGTGTATATGCAAATAATTTCCCCCAACAAAAAGTTAGATATTTATGTACCTTTTATTATAAAGTTGTAATGCAAAAACATTTGAGACTTACATTGATAAAATTTGTCACACAAGATTTTTTAAATTGATTTTTAAATTTACTTATTAGGGAGAAGATGAAGATGGACATAGATTTCCAAAGCAAAATAGTTGGAGCTTTGTTTTAAAGCATATGTTTAACCTTTTATTAGAGCGCAAATAACCTATTCCTTTTATTTAAAAAAGAAAGAAAACTTTATTCATAATTTGGAATATCTTTTTATCTAGGATAAGACAATTATATATATGGAAACGTTAGAAATCTCGCCACCAAATCACCGATTCGAATTTAAGATCTGACAATCAAATATTAAATTATTTGTCATCAAATCTTATTTTTTGGGAACAACACAACTATATTTACTAACGACTAATTTAACTAATATATGAGAGCTCTCTAAAAGGCAAAAAAAGAAAAAAAAAAAAAAAAAAAAAGAAAGAAGAGGGTCTTACGTAATTTATTATTAGCAAATAACTATCCTTATAAATATTACTATATATATGTATATATAATATTCAAGTAAAACAAAACAAAACAAAAAAATAAAAACACAAAAAGTAAAGTATGGTATGGAGTGTACCTTATCCCATCCAAAAATAATCACAAATAAAATCTCAGCCATCCAAATCTGATTCAACATCTGATCAAACAAACAAAAACACAAACAATCTGTCCACATTTCACTCATCCAACCATCCATCCATCAAACACAAAAGCCAATCCAAATCCCTGAAATCAAAAATCATAAAATCAAATCAAATAATAAAAATTATTAATCCAATGGAGAACAACAACAATAGCCAGCAGCAAGGACAAGGACAAGGACAAGGACAATCCTCCTCCCCATACCCAACACAGCCTCCTCCCTCTGCAGCTGCAGCCGTAGCAACGGCGCCGTTTCATCACCTGATCCAACAACAGCAACAACAGCTCCAAATGTTCTGGTCCTACCAGCGCCAAGAAATCGAACAAGCCAACGATTTCAAGAACCACCAGCTCCCTCTCGCTCGCATCAAGAAAATCATGAAAGCCGACGAGGACGTCCGCATGATCTCCGCCGAAGCCCCCATTCTTTTCGCCAAAGCCTGCGAGCTCTTCATCTTGGAGCTCACCATTCGCTCCTGGCTCCACGCCGAGGAGAACAAGCGCAGGACTCTTCAGAAAAACGACATCGCTGCCGCCATTACCAGGACCGATATTTTCGACTTCTTGGTCGATATTGTTCCTAGGGATGAGATTAAGGATGAGGCTTCCGGCTTAGGCGGTATTGTGGGGGCCACCGCCAGTGGAGTTCCTTATTATTTTCCCCCGATGGGGCAGCCCGCTGGACCCGGAGGTATGATGATTGGCCGCCCTGCTGTCGATCCCACTGGTGTCTATGTCCAGCCGCCTAGTCAGGCTTGGCAATCTGTTTGGCAGACGGCCGGTGCTGGGGATGACGGCTCTTATGGGAGTGGTGGCAGCGGGGGACCTACCAATCTTGATGCTCAATCCTAGGGTACGTCTGTTTTAAAGGTATTTGAGTTTTGTTGTTTGAAATTTTATGTTTCAATGTCAATTGTCAAATTATTTGATGCAGATTAGAATCGTTTATGTTTGTGTTGCTATGGAAGAAATACTTTGTATGCTGTTTGTGTTCTTCTTCTATTCATGCAATTGGAAATTTGATTATTTTGTTCTTAGATGGAAATGCGAATTGTTATCTTTAGTGAATGGATCAAATAGTGTAAAAAAGAATGGGGATTGATAAACAGCTTGACAAGTTTCTATACAAAGAAAAAAAATAAGCTTGTTGAAATTTATACTGTGAGAGTTGCTTCTGTAAAGGGGAGTTTTTGCTGCCCATAATTTAATTATAGTGCTGGTTAAAAATCATACAAGTGTTTCGTGGATTCTGCCACTGCAGTTGGTGAATCAGTAATGTTAATGCACCCTTTTCACCCATCAATTAAAGCCTGTGACAAATAATCCGGTCAGTTTCCTAATTTTCGTCATTTATTGATCCAATGCCTGTTGTAACATTCAGTCATTCATAAATTTGTCAGAGGCATCAACAAAAAATGGTAATATTTAATCATATCCCTTTTACTTCTTGATGATAAATCTGATCTGCTTTTTGACTTTTGAACAAATAGATAATTCAAATTTTGCAGTTACAAAGAAACAAAAAATTAATGTGTCATGATTTACTAGCGCTGAAAGTCCTAAAATCATTGAACTTAACTGGCTCCTGGCTGCCAGACCATATGAAGCAATCCCCAAACCGAACTTGATTGATTTTCTCATGCTAAACCTGAGCAGTGGTTTAAGAAGAACATGGCAGGCATGAGCACCTTAGCCTGCTCAGCTGGGCTCATTTCCTAACAAAGAACCATATCATCTGCTTGGACACAAATTTTCCTTTGCAATGAGATCTTCTTCAATCATCTTTCTCATTTTCCAAAGAACAGTTTTCCATTGAAATCTTCTACACATGTTAGACTTCCACAATATTGCTAATTGATAACTTTTGAGTGGTTAGTAGTTATGGGAATTTGCAATAGATTGACAGTTCACTGCCTTCAAGTTTTATTCAGTTCTCAGAAGGAGCTGTTTCCCAGGTAAATATAGATCGTGTAGTTGTGGCTTGACATGAATTTGATCTGAGCTCAAACACTGATTTGATGTCTCCAAGCCTGAGTTATTCAGTGTTCGGTTCAGCTCTTCTCTTTTCCTAGAAAGAGGCATTTCAGTTGCTTGAATATTTAATTATCTGGAATGGCATTTTATTTCCTGTGATTGTCTTGATACTATCTTAATCATTAATTTTTGTTGTGGAAGAATGTAGTATCATTTGCATTCTTAAATAATATCTTATTTTGAAATGGGATTTTGCATTCTTGCGATTAAATTATCTTCTGAAGCCAGCACTCTTGTTGTGATTGTAGTCTTCAAATTTCATTTCCAGCTATAGTTTTGATGAAGTTTGGTATGAGTATTTTGATCTTGAATTTATAAACTGAATATTGGCTAATTACTGTTTGAGACAGATTATCTGCTTTGCAATTTCAGAGATGTAAGGCATTTTGATCTTGAATTATAAACTGAATATTGGCTAATTACTGTTTGAGACAGATTATCTGCTTTGTAATTTCGGAGATGTAAAGCGCATTGTCTAGGGGTACACCATGCAACTTTTTCCCTTACAACCTCAAATACGGTTAAGCATGAAACTGAATGATTATTGAGTGGGAATTTGTACGATAAACTTCAGGAAGAAATGTACAAATTGTTCATTTAATGTACAACTTGTAGTGAATTTGTAACTTCTTGCTGCATATAGCATACTTGTAATTGCAGTGTCACCTGTTTGTTGTGCCCCCTGAAAGATCGGAATTTTTTTTCATCTACTGAAATTTCTGGAACAATAAGGCGTTCTCATCCCTTTTACATGGGAAAAAAATAAAAAGATGGTTTATTTTCATCACAGAGCATCTATGTTTTCTATATGTGTACTTGTATATATCGCGATTCCATTGCTACTGTCGCTCTACACTGTTGTATACTCTCTGGCTTCCTGCTGTTGTTAAACGTCTTTATTCATCCATTTTTGTTGCCTATTGAATAAGGTTCAGAGCATGGGAAGGTTTTTTTATCTGATTCGACTAGGTTCCTTGGAAGCTTTCGTTTTGGATCAGGATTGTAACCTTATGACCTATGATAAGAACCATAAATATCGTTGGTATGTATTGAAATTGCACGAGTTCATGTCTTGCCCGTACCTATTCATGTGATATGTGCTGCCTAAGCATGCTTATTGTAAGCAAAATTGCTGGTAGATCTGTGAAATGAAAGAAAGTGGTGTTGTCCTTGTCATATCAATGTTATGATTGTTAATCCCAAGTCATTATGAACTTCTCTTCCTCTCTGTCTTTTGCAGTTAAACAAAACAACTGATATGCAGATGTTATGGTGCTGTGTGGTGCAGTAGAAGGCATTGGAGCTCCTGCCGATGCTACATGGAATTTTGCTTGCATCTGATTTACGAGAGCACTCGTCTGTAATGTTTATGGAAAACCAGTTCTAAATGTGATAACTTTAATCGGAGCTTGTTCCAACTCTTTAACTTGATTTCATGCAGCAAAAACAGTCGCTGCTGTGACTTGCCTAATTATATCTAATGTGCGGTTCTGGATTTTTGAATCATCTGTTGTATTCCTCCAATTATTCTTCATTGTTTTATACTGTTATTTAGGGGCTACAAATACGATGAGAGAATACTTCATCTGAGAAAAATATTGTTCCCTTAAATCTCTATATAAATCTAAATAATTTCCATAGCAATCTAAATTACTTGTGGCATTCTGGGTAATGTGAGCTTGACTTAGAAGAGCAATAGTCATAAACCAAATGCTTCTTCCTCACATCTTGATATACTCTTTCTTGATCTGGGTTTAGCTCTGAGTACTTCTTGTCGTTCCACCAAAGTCCTGGAGAATGACATTGTTCAACATTATAATCGCGTAACACACATCCATCGACATGAAAATCTTGGTAGTGAGCTTGGAATGGTGCTTGACTCCAATCGGTTTTGTTCCCATCAGATGCCCATCCTTCTGCATTCCATAAACTGGCAACGATTTGCATTGGCTGTGATGGTAAGCTTACTCCTGTGGTTATGTTTCTTTTAAACACTCTTATGGGAACATTGTCCACATAAAACCTGCAAGATTTTGATGCATATTAAACAAATGTGAAAAGGCTCCAGAGACATGGAAATGTAAGTGAGCTTACACAATTTGATGTTGGTTCCAAAGAATTTCGTAAGAATGAAAATCTTTGGAGGGATCAAACCAAAGAAGAATTTGTTGCTCTCTACCACCTTGACCATTTATGTACAAATTTGTGTGCAATTTATAAGGGGGTCCATTGCTTCCCAACAACTCTAAATCAATCTCATCACGGCGGCTCGAACGTGAAGCTAACTGCAAATAAAATAAAAATTTAAAATCTGTATTAATGTCACATTAAAAAAAGATATCGTACCCAATGCACATATACAATAAAACAAAAAAAAAAAAAAAAAAATGACCCACATAGAAGCTTGTAAGAACTCCTGTAGAATTCTTAGCTGGTATCTTCATTCTGATATGAAACAACCCAGATCCATATCTCATCTTCGATTCGAATCCAGCTCCTAATAATATGATGCAGATAAAGGAAAAAGTATTATTAGCCTTGATGTTCATAATCAATGAAGATTTTATTCAAGGAAACGAATATATAACAATCAACCGGATGTTTTGTCCAAGGTAAGCTGAATTTCCCTGTCGTGATTTAGAAGCAAGGCATGATCATGTCCCCAAGTGACATAGTAATTGTCATTGAAGCTAGTTTGATTAGCTCTGCTAGAATGCGATGAAGTAAGAAGAACAAGATGAATAAAGGCAAATAGACATGAAAGCCAAGAATGGTCCATTGACAAAAAAGCAATGGGAGGAAAGAAATTCACTTGCTTAAGATCATACTGCACTGCTGTATAATTTATATGTGGTTGAAAGGAGAACTAGATATTGGAGCTATGAAGTTATGCTTAATTATTGGCATTATTAACTCATGATAAATAAGCTACTTTCTGTTTCTAAATAAATATTTATGTTGAGAAATGAGAAACTGAATGATGCTCCAAAGCTCAGCAGTCAGTTACCATGCAGTTAATAAAGATGGTAATTAATGAATTATTAATTTTTTGGTTTTTCATTCTCAAAATCACAAATGGTAAAATTTTATTTTAATCATAGACTGAAGAGTACAACTGTTTTAAAATTATATTAATAAAATTTTAACTTAGATTTATGAATGACCTGAACTAATAAACTCGGGACTCCAATATTAAAGCCCCCTCCTATTAAATTTTGATCATTAGATTAGATTTAGATTTATCACTTAAAACTCAATTTGGGCATACTCTAATACAATGTATACCGAATCCCCCTGTCCCTGTTCGGTTCCAAACCGAGAATCGGTTCGGTTTAAGTTTCGGCCTAAACCGATCGAAACTTAGTTGTCCACTCCAGCCCCTGAATAAAATTTTGAATCTAAGTAGGTACTGGGTAGCAAACAAATCAAAAACCATAGAAGCATTCACTTGCAATTACAACAAACGTGCGGCGCCGGCGAACAAATTATCAATTCTGAGAGAGAGCAATGGACACTTTGGACAACGTCGTCGATCCTATCAGAGACTTCGCTAAGGACAGCGTCCGTCTCGTCAAGCGCTGCCACAAGCCCGATCGCAAAGGTTTTTTTTTCCCCAAATCGACATATTATTTATGCTTTTGTTTATCTGGGTTTGGTTCCTTATGGATTTTGAAATTAGGGTTTTGTGTTTTTGGCGTGTAGATTTCACGAAGGTGGCGTTCCGTATAGCTATTGTTTTGTGGTGATGAGATTCGTTGGGTCGTTCGTTAAGTTGATCTTCATTCCCATCAATAACATCAGCGTTGGCTCTTCTTAGGTCTTTTCATCTCGTTTTTTTTTTTTTTCAAATTTAATATTGTTTAATTAATTACGGTGTAATTGGTGGTTTTTTTTTTTTTTGGTTAAATTATAATACATATCAACTATTTGATTTGACATTATACAATAATTTTATGATTCATTTCTTCTATGAGGCTATAAGTTTTTGTATGGATCTAGATTGTGAAGAACAATAATTTTTAATTTTTGTTGGTAATATTGTCGTTGGAAGTGGACTTTTTGGGAAATTGAAAGATACATGGCAGTGAAGACGCTTAGTTTAATCCTGGAATAGAATTCATTTTCAACTGATGATATACATACCTGAATTATTTATTTTGCTAGCACGTTTTTGCTACTTTGGTGTTGCAGTCATTGAATATTATAGTTTTTTCATTCTCGGGTCTGTTCTATGATTTGTCATGATACTTTTGAAGTTATTCGGAAATTTGTGAACTTTCGTATGCTATTTGATTGTAATAGTTGATTATTGTGGTCTCCTTTAATCTTTTTTCTATTTTCCTTTTTACAGGTACATCATATAAAATGCTTGATTCTTAGTTTTGCATAGTAATTTTTGTGCTGCTAGGTATTGGGTTTTCCGTCTTCATTATGGTTGAAAATATGATATACTGTTGTATGTGTATGAAATGAAAATAATTGTTATCACAATCAAGAAGCATGTCAGATTAGTTTAATGCATCCCTTGCTGAAAAGGTTTACTGTATAAGATAAGTTACCTCAATCGTTTTACTCTCAAATAATTTTGATGTTAGAACCAAAACACAAGGCCTACGTATCATTCTTTCGATGCAAAATTTTTATTAATTAGCATTCAGTGATATATTCGACTTGTAACGTGTGGTGATTGTGTTCTTACAGGTATATTATGTTTCCGAGGTTAATGCAATAGTTGTTTTGAACATGCTAACTTGTGGGATAGCTGATGTTTTGATGTGTATGAATCAAGCATGACATGTCTTTTGAATTGCCAACTTTATGTTACTGGACTAATTTATACTGAAACCTTGACTGTTAATTTGACTATTTGAGAAGCAAACTCTGTTGTGTACATTTTGAGTTCACTCCTAGATTAGCAGTAAGTTTTTGACAGAAAGCTTTCTGTTCGTTTTTCTTATATGCTCGGCTAATTATATAGCGACTAAGGTTGTTTCCATATTCAGTGTTACTGGTGCATAAGTAGATCAAAACTGATTGATATCTGAATATCCAAATGCAGGTCCGGTGTAGAATTGCAGATATAGCCAGGGGATGGAAATTGGAATCGGTCTGGGGCAGTTACCACATGTTTTGAAAGAGCTTTTTAACAGTCATTAGGGTCTTTTTTTTTTTTTTTTTAGTATGTGCTACTTCTAAGTAACTTGTAAAACTGTGGAATCTAAACAAAACAATATTTGAATTTCAGATGAGCTCTTTGATTTAGAATTAAAAATCCATTTCCCTTGGGCAGGGCCGGTCCTGAATTTTTGGGTGCCCGGTGCGAAAGCTCAAAATGTGTCATTTTTCATTACGAAAACATATGTTTAAAAATATTTAACGAGGGCTGGAACCCAAGCGAAGCTGGGGGCTAGGTTCTCACGCCCAAATTATATTACTTGAGAAAATATATAAAGGGGGGCATAGTACCTAAACCCCGACAATAAAAAATATAATCATATACAACTATTCCTAGCAAAACTCCTTAAAATTTCAATAGTTAATAAATTGTCTTCTAGCATTTTTTGAAACAAAATCATCAATTATATCATCATACTCTAAATCTTCAATCTCATTATTTTCAATGCATAAGATTACTAATCCATTTAGCCTATCTTGAGTTATAGTGGTCCGCTAGTAAGATTTTAATAATTTCAATTTATAAATTGTAAAAACAAATTTCAATTAATGGCCCCTTAATTTTTGGGCCCTGGACAGTCGCCTTTGTGGCTCCTGCCCAGGGCCGGCTGTGCCCTTGGGATGCAAATCAGGGGTGACATCCACCCATGTTCTCGGGATATTTTTTTCCCTCAAGATATATAAATTCAACTAATATATATTTTTTATTTAAAAATATTAGAATTTTTATTATCAAATCATCTTATCCGAATTTATTACGCATGTTCTTTTGAAAATATATCCCCTTAAAACCGAATTTCGGATTTGACAACCAACCAAACCACGTAAACATAACACATATTTTTGTATATTTTTTTTTATTAATTTAAATTTGGAAGATGGATCTCGACAAATGAAAAAGTAACAGAAATACAAAATAATCTGAAGTCGTACTACAGTCACTATTTTGGAAGCATTATTACATTTATACCCTGAAAAGACAAGCTAATAGCAAGGTTATTATAGTAAATTCAGCAAGTATGAATCCCGTTTAAAGGATTCCACGAGGCCGCCTCCACTTACAAGATAGCAGCAGCAGCTTTCTCTCTCATCATATCATATCATCATCTAATGGCGGCCACTTCGACGCACAGCACCCCCTTCACAAAACCCTCGTCTTTCATCTCCAACAGAAAATCAGCATTTCCAATTTCCAGTTTTACCCTTCCATTTTCTTGTAATATCCAGAAACCAACTCTCCGCATCACAAACTCCCTCCCCAAACCCTCCGCCGCCACAATCACCACAACTGTAACAACCCCAGAAACAAAATTTTCTTCCCGATTTGCCCCTGATGAGCCCCGGAAAGGCGCTGACATCCTCGTTGAAGCCCTGGAACGCCAGGGAGTCACCGATGTTTTCGCATACCCAGGCGGGGCTTCAATGGAGATTCATCAAGCCCTCACGCGCTCCAATATCATCCGCAACGTCCTCCCTCGCCACGAACAAGGCGGCATCTTTGCAGCCGAGGGCTACGCTCGCTCCTCTGGCAAACCTGGCATCTGTATTGCCACGTCTGGACCAGGCGCCACCAATTTGGTCAGCGGACTCGCCGACGCGCTTCTTGATAGCGTACCTCTCGTGGCGATCACTGGCCAGGTCCCTCGTAGGATGATCGGTACTGACGCGTTTCAGGAGACTCCTATTGTGGAGGTAACACGTTCTATTACCAAACATAACTATTTGGTACTTGATGTTGATGATATTCCTAGGATTGTTAGCGAGGCTTTTCTTTTAGCAACCTCTGGACGGCCTGGCCCTGTATTGATTGATGTACCGAAAGATATACAACAGCAGCTGGCGGTTCCTAGTTGGAACCAGCCGATTAAATTGCCTGGTTACATGTCTAGGTTGCCTAAAGATCCCAATGAGGTTCATTTGGAACAGATTGTTAGGTTAATATCGGAATCAAAGAAACCGTGTTGTATGTAGGTGGTGGGTGTTTGAATTCTAGCGAGGAGTTAAGGAAGTTTGTTGATCTTACTGGGATACCGGTTGCAAGTACTTTGATGGGTTTAGGTTCGTTTCCTGGTACAGATGAGTTATCATTGCAAATGCTAGGAATGCATGGGACTGTGTATGCTAATTATGCAGTGGATAAAAGTGATTTGTTGCTTGCATTTGGGGTTAGGTTTGATGACCGTGTGACTGGGAAGCTGGAGGCTTTTGCTAGCCGAGCTAAGATTGTCCACATTGATATTGATTCCGCAGAGATTGGGAAGAATAAGCAACCTCATGTGTCGGTTTGTGCGGATGTGAAGTTGGCTTTGATGGGAATGAATAAAATATTAGAGAGTAAAGGTGCTAGTTCTACTTTTGATTTTTCTGCTTGGAGGGAGGAGCTTAATGAGCAAAAAGTGAAATACCCTTTGAGTTTTAAGACATTTGAAGAAGCAATTCCCCCACAATATGCAATTCAGGTTCTTGATGAACTAACCAATGGGAAAGCAATTATTAGCACTGGTGTTGGGCAACATCAGATGTGGGCTGCTCAATTTTACAAGTATAGGAGACCTCGCCAGTGGTTGACATCTGGAGGACTAGGAGCTATGGGTTTTGGATTGCCAGCTGCAATTGGAGCTGCTGTTGCAAATCCCGATGCTGTCGTTGTAGACATCGATGGTGATGGGAGTTTCATCATGAATGTCCAGGAGTTAGCGACCATCAAGGTAGAGAAGCTCCCCATCAAGATATTACTGTTGAATAATCAGCACTTGGGGATGGTAATGCAATGGGAGGATCGTTTTTATAAGGCAAATAGGGCTCATACATATTTGGGAGATCCATCAAGAGAGTCGGAGATATTCCCAAATATGTTAAAGTTTGCAGAAGCCTGTGGAATACCTGCAGCACGTGTAGCAAGGAAGGAAGATCTGAGAGCTGCAATTCAGACTATGCTGGACACTCCTGGACCATACCTTCTGGATGTCATCGTTCCCCATCAAGAGCATGTCCTGCCTATGATCCCCAGCGGTGGAGCTTTTAAAGATGTGATCACTGAAGGCGATGGAAGAACAAAATATTGATATGCCAAGGCAGCAAAGATGCCTTCTTGGTAAGATGTATTTATTATGTTTTTTTGAATTGCAGGGCTTAACTTTCCAATGAGTGTGTCGTCAATGTTTAGATCAGAAATCAGTTTTAATGGAACTACTGTTTGCTCAACGAACGAACTCTATGAGTTGTATAATATTATTAGTTTGAATCTTTTTTTCCCCTTTTTCTTCCATTTGAACCTATATTATTTTACTAGTATATGCATGACGCATTTTGTGGTTAGATTTATTTTTTCCTAAATTGAAAAGAGGCTTGTGTCCATTTTGTTTCTTTCCTTGTTTGAGTTCTCTGTCACCCATCTTTTAAAAGATGGTGTATGTTTTTATTCATCAATTATTAAATACCTAAATTAATTTTGCTCTTTAGATCAATCATAACAGAGGTAAGGTAACTGGCCCTAGAAATAAGGCCAAGTTATTTTAAGGGCATGCCACATAGTTGGCCTATCAATTGATTTTAATCTTGAAATGCTGGACTCATATAATTTGAGTTAAAGAGTTTCAGATAAATTTAATTTTTTGAAAGTGTCATTATTGCATATTGATTTTAATTTAATCCATTTTCTGTAATCTTCAATAGGAAAACTGATTTTCTAGTGAAGTTAAAAGTAGCGCTGATGGGTAGAATCTATTATTATTCCGTGGGGGCTAAATTGATTATGGTTTCTTATTCGACATGATTAGTTGAATTTTAATCTTGTCACCAATACTGTCTTGCATTATTGATTGTTAACATATTATTTGATTAATTTGTATTTGGGTTTATAAAGTTTACGTGTGAAAATTATCTTTGATTTCATGTCTTTCATCAAATTGTTTACATAGAATACAATTAGAAATTCTACTAAAACCATTAGGTTCGATTTTACCCTAACCTAACCTGAAAATTCAATTTTTTAATTAGGTTATATTGAATTTAGAAGTCGCCAGACTTCGGTTCAGGTCGGTTTATTTTAAATATGAACCCAATCAGGAAAAAAAAATCTAAATATTTTGTTATAACTAAACAAAACTCCCTGGATGAGATTTTGTTATAAATATTTTTGTTTTATTGTAAAATATGAGGTGGAGATAATAATTGGGATATCTTGCCTGGTCCCATCCTGATTACGATTCGAGATCAAAAAATTATTTTGAATCCCGAACTGAATGGTTAGAAATCCCGAATCCTAAACCGAATGGTTAGGGATCCTGAACCCAATCGAAATTCATGATTTTTTAAACAAAAATTCAAAAAAAAAAAAATCGCTTAAAATTCCACCGAACATTAAAAGAGATTTTGCTTATTTTCCCTAATCTATACAACGGACAGGAGAGCATTCTGAATATCAACTTCAAAATCTAAGAAGCGTCACAATTAAAATACAGCAACGACTAGTTATCCCCCATAATATATTATTATAAATCCTGAAATTGCATTTTATTTTTGTGTTATTCCTTTTTTTTTTTTTTTGTCAAACTTCAAAGATGCCTTGAGCAAAACAAAATTAAGAAAATGTCATAAAAAAAAAATATTAAAAATAAACAATATTCTTAAACGTCTTCGTTTCCTATAACACCTGAAAGAGGCGGTAAAATTATTTAAACGAGAAAAGCGCTCTGGTTTCGCTTCGCATGTTGTATGTGTAGGTAATTGTTTTTTTTTAAACTAAAATTATTATTATGCCAAAGAACGAGATTTATGGAAAGTGTACAATACATAGTAAGAAAAATCCAACACTTTTTTTTTTTTTTTTTGGAAACGATGGAAACCCCGTCACCAAACCACCCATTCTGGGCCGCGGCGCAGGTAAAACCACCGGCTGTCCCAGGCTCTTACAAAAAGTGCACCCCTGGATTCGAACCCAGAACCTCAAAGGTGAGATCCTGAACCCTACACCACCAAGCCACACCCCTTTGGGACAGAAAAATCCAACACACTTTCTCAATATTCACCAATTTTCCTGATCACACATAAACAAGACAAGCACTACACAATCCAAGATTAATAATAAAATGTACAAAGGCAGGAAAAGAGTGATGATACTTGAAGAAGCCTTCATCCATTAATTCTCGAGTGAACTTTCTGAGGCAGCAATTTCCTGCAAGCTAAGAGGGTCTCAAAGTAACACATCTGGCTCAAACAAACTTCCTGCAAAATTCACTTTACAACATTGAGGAAACTGCAATCCAGCCTCCTCGCAACTTGCCTTTGTAACATGCGGGCATGACCGCACATCAATGTATTCTAGAGAGGTACATTTTTCCAAAACATTGCCTATCCCTACAACTGTAACCTTCGGACAGTTCACTTTCAAAACCTTTAAACTTAACTCAACTTCGCCTAGACCCTGAAAAGCAGCATCTGTGACTTCCTCACAGCAACCAATATCTAGAGCCTCCAGGTTTTTGCATTGCATGAGGATGCAGCTCAATGAAGAGTCTGAAATATTTAAACACCAATCCATACGCAAATTCTTCAAACTACTTTTACAAGAAACCGCCAATGATTTTATAGACTCATCAGAGACGTCTCGGCAACCGCCAATTACTAGAGTTTCTAGATTCTTGCAAAATTTGGCCAAAGATAATATAGAATCATCTCCAACTTTATAACAATCCAACAACTTTAGTGTCTTTAAATAAGTTGAGCATGTCTTGGAAACACTGGAAACGCCAATGTCTCCAACGTTGCTGCATTTATTGAGATCTAAGGACTTTATGTTTTGACAACCATTTACAAGATCTGTGATTCCAGAGTCAGTTATGTTGGTGCATCCTTGAAGGCAAAACTCTTCTAGATTACGACAATTCTTTGATATAGCTTGTAAAGTTCCATCAGTAACAAATCTACAGCCAGCAAGATGCAGGCTCCGTAGGTCCTGACAGCCTTCCGCAACAGCAGACAATCCCTTGTCAGTCAGCTTTCTGCAGTAAGATACATCCAAGGACTGTAAAGAAGAAAGACCACTTCCAATTGATGCCATTCCAGTATCCGTAATACCTGTAACATGAAAATGTAACAATTGAAGAAACACATAACTGATCCAGCTCAAATACATGTAGGCATTAAAAAGGTTAGCATAATTGTATATTCATGAAAAGCTATGATGAGTAGCTTCACGAAATGCAGATCGGAAAAAAACCATTTTTTTCCTACTAACCTAACCAGGACAGAACATTCATTGTAATTTTTTGAACAAAAAAAAAAACTCATTGATTGATGCACTTGTATGTATGTATGTGTGTGTGTATATATATATATATATGAATTGTTGGAAACTCCGCCGCCAAACCATCTCGGAGCAGCTAAAAGCTAAAACCTCTGACTGTCCCAGTTCTTACAAAAAAACGAACTCCCATGAATTCGAACTCAATGTGAGATCCACCACCAAGCCCCTTGGGACATTGATGGACATATATACTGCCCATCAATTTATTAAAAAATTCAACATAAACCCATCAAACACTAGAATAAAAACCCACCAAAAAAGGAAGTACCTTTACAATTCTGCAAATTAAGGAACTTCAATGACTTGAAACCGTCAGCAATAACAGCGAGATCAGAATCAGTGACACCGGGATAAAACGATCTGGAAATTGACTGAGACAAATCCAATTCAGCAAGGCAAGAGAATCTGGCAGCAATCTTTCGGAGCATGTGGGGCCCAGCTCGTACGGATAATTTCTTCCTCTCAGTGCTCTGCAAGTGAAGCCATCTCTTACACACCAACCCAAATCTCTCCTTGTCCTTATCATCTTCTAGCCTTGACAAAATCGATCGCAATTCGTCATCTCTCAGCACGTCGTTTATACAAAGGGAACCCATTCGAATTTGAATAATTTAGTTGATTTTGAAAAACCCTAATCTCACTCTCTCTGTCCCTCGATTGGGCGTCTGAGTTCGTAGCGGCGTGGAGTATAAATAAGTTGGGAAAAAAAATTTGTTGTTACTGGAATTACATAAATGTCCCTGATCGTTGAATTTTTTATGGGTTTGTTAGAGGGCCTCTTTGTATATCTTGTTGTTCAGGTTTCAAAGTCAAACCATAATTTTTTTTTTGTAATGATTGGAAATTCGCCGCTAAATCACCGTTTCCGGACTTAAACGGAGCAAGTAAAATCTTCGAATGTGTCATACTTTTACAAAAAACACATTCCCTGAATTCAAACAAAAAACCTGAAAATAATATCTTAAACTTTATACCATCAAGTTACGTCCATGGAACCAATTATCAAAATTTGCTTGGTATTGTTTCAGGTTTCTGTGTCAATATCTGGATTTGGTTCAATCCTCATCTCATGGAACTTGTTAAAAAGAAAAAAAAATCCAATAGTTGTGATTAAGAATAGGGATGTGATGCCAGCAGATACATAACATAATAAATTTCAATCAATGATTGGTAACCCAATAGATTAGAAACAAATATTTGAATATTTCTTAACCATCACAAACAATCAAATGAAGATACAAATCATTGGCAGAAATAAACAAAGCAGTAGCTATTCAACAAATTGTAATATGAGTAAGACACATTTCCATGCTACAAATAATTTTTTTTTTCTTTTAAAAGGAAAAAATAAATAAATGAACAGAGTGTTGACTAAGGTATAACCTGTTTACATATGTGCAGAACATTACCTGATGTTAAAAAAAAAAAGACTTATAAAAACAGATTGAGCTATTAAGGTTATGTGAACTCTGTTGGCGACAGTGTACTTTAAAATTCTGTGCCTGTCGCTCCGTTTAAGTCGGGATTTCCAATGTTTTCCAAAAAAAAAAAAAAAAAATTGAGTTATTATTCCCAGTTCATCTTTTAACCTCTAAGCCAATGAATCGATCTACTATAAGCTGATCAAGTATATATTTTTTTTTTTTGGTGAAAAAGAGAAAAAGAACTAGGGTTTATAGTCAGAGAATCCATGGCCATCAGTTAAGAATTTTTGCAACAAGTAATGACGTAGTCCTTCATAAACTGACTGAGGTGAGTGGTATATGATAAATATTTAAAAGAGAGAGAGAGAGAGAGAGAATTGAGGGATAGTAACATGATATTTCCATAAATTTCCATAGAGAAAGATGAAAAAATGACAGTGATCTCCAACAAAAGCATTCCATCAAAAAGAGTCATGTTGCAGTCAATGGTAAAATACATGCACGGAATTTTAAAATACACTGTCGCCAGTGGAGTTCACAGAAGCCAGAGGGAAAAGATCTAGAATCTAATCTAGATCCTAAATAACAAAAAAAATCTGGAAATACATTTTAGCAAGTTTGACAGCAAAATGCTACTCTCTCAATTAGTTCAACTTCAGTCAATATTCTTACTGCAGAAGATAGTTATACTATATTCCTTTTGATGGAGTAATGTTTCGAATCAAATAAGATCAAAAACAGGAACATTACCTGTTCACTGCAGGAAGGTGCAAAACCACTTCAAAAAACTTCTCAAGGACAGCAAGTAAAGCTGTTTCAGTAGCCGCAGGTTTGGGCTCTCCAACTTCTCTGCTTCCAACTAAACCGTCTGTCGCTAATTCATTTGTGTAAACAACTCCTTTTGTTGCAACACTATTCTTTTTTAGAAAAGCTTCAGAGAAACCTGAAGCCCATACCTAAAACAAATGAATGGAACTCAATTAATACTGTTGACCATACTCGGCAAAACTCATTCTTCAAAAATAAAGCAAATCAAACTCTAAAGGGACTATAATGGAATAGACACCTCAATATATACATCCTAGCATCTCCTGAATACAAATATGCTTTCAATGAAGAAAATATGCAAATCCAATTAACAAACACACTAGTTCTGCATCCCCTCTGAAAAGATCCCAATTTTATCAAAGCAGTGACTTCTTTTAGGACAGAAATAGGCATGAGAAAGATAAATGATGCTGTACATAAGAGAGGTACAAAACAAAAAGAAATTTTGGTGAACACATGATCATGTCAATAAGAAAACAGAGGAGTTTTATTCCAATGATATTTCAGCAGTTAAGAAAACATCTTAACTCCATGTTAAAATGAAAATAGAAGGCAAACTCGGTAAATTAAACCTGAAACTAGAACTATAAATAAAACAAATTGAACAAGTGTAGTCCAGTATACTCACTCTAGCAATTAGAGGCCACACTGACATATACTAGAGCGTCCCCCAAGCCCATAGCCCAATTACCAAGTAAACAAAAATGAAAAACGAATAGGCAAATGATCGCAACAGCCAATATGCAAGCTTGCTAGAGTTGGCGTTGCATTGCAGAGAAGACAACATGTAACATAAAACTGTGAAAGATAGGATCAGGCAGATCATGATTGATTAAGAAACTTTCAACAATGTACAAAGCCTAGCATATGAAGGAGCTTCAAAATACCAGCTAAGGCATTTTACTCGGGGTCAGTAAGTTCACAGATCAGTAAGGACAAATAGACATCAGTCATACCATGATCTGTGGTCAATATCTGATAATACATAATACATACAAGACAAGACAATGCAATAGATGCAATGGTTGTAAGAACTTAAGAAATACCAACAAAATCAGCTCATAGCTTAAACTTTTCTTAAATTATTGTGGTATGGTAGTATGAATAGCTTTCTATTTCCATTAAACCTTCTCTAGCTGACTGTAAATATCTAACTTTCTCCAACCATATGCATATCCCATTGTTCACGTTACTAAAAAAAATTAAACAGTTGCAAGCACCATTTACCTGAGGGTCAGGAGCTGCAACAGGTGCAGAATCTACAATGCATCCTCTAATCCTTCCCGTTAAAGAAGGATCTTGCTTCTGAAACTTCTCAAGAATAGCTCCATATCTGTAGCAAGAAAGATCCAATCAAAAAAATCAGCTAAATGTTCAATAAAATCAGGGAAAAATCAAAGTAAGAAAAAGCACGCAATTTAGAAAGAGTTCATTCTCACGTTAGCCATCCGGTGTTGCTAAAAGTGTGAAAAACAAGGTTGTTTCCTTCATCTTCCAAGCAATCAGCCAAATGGTTGACAAGCAGTTCTATATTCTTTTTAGCCTTGCCACCAACTTGGTAACTCAAAATCTCAGCCATTGGAAAAGTAAAGGTAATGACATGAAACCCCTTAGAAGTATACCATTCAGCATATCTCTTCAAATGCTTTTGCTTTGCTCCCAACCATCCGAGCAAAACCACCACCGTCCTAGACTTCATTGCTAAGCTATCAGAAGTTCCAGAAACATCAATGGCATCCGGTTCCGGTAAATGCCACCTATACAACACGTCAGGATACGAGGCGGGGATAGCACCTGCAATGTTAGTTGGCTTGGATGCCTTAGCCAAGTCCGCAGACTGATATGCATTGACAAGAAGAGCAGAAGAGGAGGCTATTGAAGAAGAACATGAACTATTTGGAACAAAATGGTGGCTTGAATTGGGAATCCCAAAACTGATGTTATCTACCGGCACTCGAATTCTAGTCACATGGTTCAAATTCGAAAGCTTGGAAACAGATATGCGAGATACCCAAGATGATGTAAATTCTTGAACTGAATTTGAAACAGAAACAGAAACAGAAGAATCATTTTGTTGTGATGTAAAAGAGTGGAACTTATCAGAAATATCAGCAGAAGCAGAAGCAACAGCTAAAGCAGCAGCTGCAATTAGAGGACGTTGAATGATTCCAGATAAGGAACCCATATTGAAAATTTTCAGAAGAAAAATCTCTCACAAGAATATGAAGCAATGCCCATGTAACCCAAAAGCACAAAACACAATACACATGAATCGCCTGTAGAGGAAGTTAGAGAAATTCAATCCAATGGTGACCCTTAAAAAGAAAATTATATAAAGACGAGAGGTGCATCAGCAGACACGCTAGAATAATATAGGAGTCAGACTTGGTATATTCGTTTTTTTTTTCTTTTGATTTTGAATAAACGTGTGTTAAAAAGAAAGCTTGAGGTCCAATAAAACCAGGCTGTCAATTTTTACTGTGACTGAAATTGCTTGCAGCCTTGCACGCCTCACCGACCACTGATGGATGGATGCGTCCTTCTTTAGTTCTTTTGGAGTCAAACTCGAAGATTAACCGAGGATGTTCTTTTTGTAATGAATATCGACCGAAAATATAAATTAATTTATAAAATAAAATTCATCAAATTTTATACAAAACTACATAAACTAGGGTTCGGTTCTGATTTTATCCAGAACCAATTGAAATCAGATCGATTTTTCGGGTTTGGAATCGGAATCGGTTGAAATCGGTTGAAATCCTGATTTCAAAATGGAATAACTGAATTTAAATGGTTCGGTTCTGGTTCTGTCATGAACATAATCAGACCATTTTATTGGAGTTGGTGCTTGGAGTGACAATCTGAATTGTATATTTTATTATTTATTAATAAAATTTTCATTTCATACATTAATAATGGTATTATCATTATGCGTATTAGATTGATATATATATGCTAATAATGTCATCGACCTTAGAATAGTCTTGTAGTAATACTGGACACTAGGTGGTCGGACATTGATATAATATTACTATTATAAACTATTCTTAAAGTAAATATTCATAGTCGTTAGTTTTGGAATACAGTCGAATTCATATAACCTAGAAGATTATCATATGTCGTATATTGGAATTGAAGTTCCAATGGTTTAACTCAATGTACCATGAGTTTTTGGAAACTCGTATAGACATGTGGGTATTGGTTGAACCGAATATTGAATGACTTACAAGTGATTCCTAATAGTTACACACCACCGTCAATAGGAATCTCCTCGAGTCGAGTAGCATATGTAATCCTTTGACTATAGGATAACATTGATTTTGTGTGAGATCCTCCACACTTTGATGGCATGTATGTCAGAAACCTTTCATGGTCTAGCCTCTAGAAGTTCGTTGGGTGTGGACCGATGCACTCAGTAATCAAGTGCGAAGCAAGCTAGGATATGTCGACCTGTATGTGTACCATAAGAGGTTTATGTATTTATGTGAGTAAATTCATGATTCTTAAAGCTTTGGCCAAAGTCGATCACCTAGGGTGGATCGCATCAGTTATGAAGAATCGTGGACATGACGACATGAGATGTGCGCCTCAGAAATTTGACGATGTATTCTATGTTTCCTAAGCACAACTTGGATAGCCTACGACGGAATGATTGTTAAACATATGTGATGACCTCGACTTGTATAGTTCAGAAAGGTCGTTCGTGTTCTTCGCGAATTCGGAGGTGGTCGAATTGCGTACATATTAGCTAGGCTTATATGATGAACGTGTCTGAATTTAGAGAGTCTCAATATGAAATGTACTCGTTGAGCACTTGGGTAGCCGATTAATTTTTATAAAATATAATATTCGATATTATAATTATCAACTAAGATAATCAAGTGTTATTGGATAACATTGATTATTTACTTTGACATAATTGGATTAATTCAATAATTACACAAGAGCTTAATTATAAAATCATAATTATATATACTATATGAGGATATTATGGTAATTGTAAGTATATAATAATAGGTGGTTTTGGCTTGATTTAATTGGATTAAATCAAAGTGGCAAACATTTAACTAATCTATTTCCTAATCAGTGGCTTGATTTAATTGGATTAAATCAAAGTGGGAGACAATGGAGTTTAGTCACACATAATTATACATATTTGGACAAATTGAATTAAGCCCACATAAAAGTTGATTACAACTTTTATTAATTAAAAATTGTCTAAGTTTTGCTATAAATAGCAAGCTTTAGGAAGGTATTAATTAAGCAAAGCAAAAGCTTGAGAAAGCTAAGTACAAGCAAATTCTTAGAAAAAATAGTCTAAGTTAAAGAAGTGTTTATAGAAGCTTGTAAGGTCTCTACAACATTTCATTTATGAGAAATCAAGATTGGATATTGGATTGAAGCTTGTTAACATCGGAATCAAGATTGGATCTTGGACTGAAGCTTGCAAACCTTGGAGGTTCTCTCACCATTTCAACAAAGAGAATAATATTCGATCTTTACATCAAACTTGCTAGGTAAGTTTGAACTTCTCTTAAGTTATGTTCTTTTATATATTGGATGCATGATCACATAACTTAATGTTGAAATAAGGCTAATAAATTGCGTTAAGATGCTTTGGAAGTATAAACACAATATGTTTGTTATTAGGTCAAAATAGTTATGTTAGACATAAACATAAAATTAGAGTTTGGAACTCTAGATTAAAGCTTAAAGATATGACTACCATTCTAGAATCACCTGACCATCTTTGAGTGACCTAGAATTGTTCACGAGACATTTCTTATTGAGATTCTAATTTGGTTTGTGTATTAGATTCAAAATTTACGCAAGTGCGTATTTACAATAAATTTATATTTTTGTAAAAATATTTGATATTTTGAAAAACTTGATTTTTATTCTATAACATGTGTTGATGTTGGTTTTGATATTAAAAATTAATTTGGAGTATTTTTGAATTGTTTATGGAAAATCGGAAGCAATTAGGGTAATATACCCTAATTCCTTCAGCTCACTGGAAAGTGAGCCGAAGGAAAGGCAAATGAATTTAAATAAAAAAAAAAAAAAAAAATCAGACATGTGCGCTACAGTCCCTTGACGCGCGCTTAATTTGTTTTCGCTCGTTCTTGAGCTTCCAGACTCCGATTCAGTCCCGATTTTTTTTCTATACACTCGTAATGGAATATAGTATTTTATTAAATTATTTAAAATTACACACATGTTTGATATCCACGGGTTAGACCACTGCCGCTACGCGAGGGGTTTCACAATTGTCCCAACACATTTAACCGGAGCGAAACCTGTTTTGGAAATCGAGTTTAGAACTAATTTCGGAACCAAATTAAAATCCAATTTCATAACCGGTTTTAAAACACAAATTAAACTCAATTTCATAACCTAAATTAAAAATCAATTTAAACCCAATTTCATACCCAAATTAAAATCCAATCTAAATTCAGGCAGTTCCTACAAGAATATTATGTATTCAGTCAAAAATATTATATAATATGCAGTTTTATTTATTGTTTTATTTATATATGAACAATTGTCAAGAATATTATGTAATATTCAAGTGTGAGAAACAATTGCATTTTCAAATTTTTACAATAATAAAATAAATAGATAAATCAGAATCAGATCGGAATCGAATTGGAATCGATTAATAAGATATCATATTTAATTAGGTAGGCTTTGATTTCACTTAATTAATAACCGATTTTTCCGAGTAGTTTCTGTTTCATGCGGAACCGGAATCGTAATCGGTTTTGCTCATCCCTAACATAAACTAACTAGATTAACTAATTCAGGAAAAGCCAAGGGCAGCGTGTGGGTAGACTTTGTACAGGTAAGCAATGCGGTTCGTCATGACCAATAGGAAGGTGCCACATACGTTGACTTTAATGGCAAAGTAACGTGTAACTTTCTTAGCTCTCCCGACAACTAAGGAGTGAAAAAACAAATTCGAAAAGACGGTCTAGTCCATATAAGATTTTATTACATATGAGGACAATTAAGTAAATTAACGGCACAGTACGACGAAACTGGGGCATAACGTGAGAGAGAATTAGAAATTATAATAGTAAAAAGAAGGAACCAAGTGATTGTCTCAATGATAAAGGTATTGAACTTGAGTAATTTGTTTCCTTTCAGATTTAAGGTTTGAATTCTACTAGATATATTTTCTTGTGGTCATACCCCAACTGTAAAAAGCCAGTGACTTACCATATTATGTGATGGGAAACTTCGAGGGCACAGAGCACAAATCCAGAAGATTAGTTGATATGTGTGTAAGTTGGCCCGAACACCTCGATTACTAAAAAAATGACTTGAGGGGAAATGACTCTTCCGCCTCTGTCCCTAACGTTTATCAGAGTTAACTCAGATCCAAACTCAGTTTTTTTAAAGATAGAAACTTAGTTGTAACTTCGGAGATATTAGCGTATTATGGAAACAATAAGAATAGCCTCCAATTGGGTGTGGTGTTGTTATAAATGACTTAAGATTTGATTGTTAGGTATTGGGTTTGAGTATAAGAGGTGTATTTATTTGTAAGAACTTGAAACATCCAAAGATTTTACCTATTCTGTTTAAACTCGAATTAGGTGGTTTGACGATGGTTTCCAATATTTTCGAACAAAACAAAAAACAAAGAAAGAAAGAAAAAAAGAAAACAATAAGAATAGGGGATTTACATTTGTCCATTCGGTTTTGGACCCTCTCCCCAGTCCCCAATGTTCTTGGTGCCATAAACTGTCCTCTGCATATGGAATCTTCTCAATCATTAACCTCACAAGAAACAAGGTTTTGGCTGAAAATTTGAAGTACCTGCTAAAAATTGATATTATATATATATCTATTACCACTCCCTCCCATTGTAAAAATTGCTATTTTCCCAAATTCATTTTCTCGACCCAAGCAAGGTCTGGAACAACATAATCAAACGTCGTAGTTTATTACAGAATTGACGCAACCAATGATCTAAATTGATTGAATTTAGATTGATCAGCATATATTTTATTGAAATGCCAAACAATTTGGCTCTTTTAGTGGTGACACTAAAACATATTTTTAAAATAATCATCACATTAATGCCAGCTACAATTGGCTAATTTCTTTCTGATAATTTGTATGTCTAAATTTTATCATATTTTGTAGAAAGATTCTATAAAAAGGCCAATTGGAATTGAATGCAAAACCACTTTCCTCTACACATCTTCAAACTCATTGGCTGCATTTATGGCTAACTTGTCATGGATCTCCGATGGTTTTTATATTGTCAAAGAAATCCCAGAGATGCAGATCATGAAGTTGAAGCTGCCATTCCCTGAGGCTTGAACTGCTGCTATCAAATTTCACCACAGTGATATTGAATCATCCGGCTCATTAGCTTTTGAATACATAACTTGTTATAATCAAAGCCTTTCCCTATCTCATCTTCTTTATCCTACTAATCTTATTCAAGCTTCATCAAAAATATCTTCTATTCCTTTCCGAAAGTGTTTATTTGGGAGTGTTTAAAAATATTATTAAAAAATCTAGTTCAAAAACGCTTAATTAAATAGCACTTCGAAGTTGACACTTAATCACTAGCTGGATTTCATAAATTAGATTTGTCACTAAATGCTATGCCAAAAAAAAAGTGGCTATTTGGTGCGTATGTCAGCGCAAGCTCAAATTTTACAAACATAGAAATCGCATGCTCATGAATAATGAACTGATATATATTAGGCTCTGTCGTAAAACAAATTACCTGTAACACTCTCGTCATAATATTACTTACGGAGCAGCAATTCCCAAGTGTTAGGGAAAAGCAGCAGCAGCAGCAGCTAAGAAGAAGCATACGCGACTAACTTAGTTTATCCTTGTGCTGTTCCTCCTTCCCCACCACTTCTTTTTCACTCTATCAATGGCACCTTCCTCACTCCCAAGCTTATTCAGAACCACCTTTGTTTCCCGTAGTCGTGCTCCATAATCCTTCTTCCAGGCTTCGAACATTTGCTTCAACCTTCTAAGCTCCTTGTCTGGATTTAAACTTGCTTCAACCTGACCCGACTTCACTTCTACCAAGAACTTGGCGTCGTCACCAAATACTTGACTTCTTTGCTCAAATTCTTCAGCCAACCGGCTAATGACACTCAAACCTGCACTCATTGGTCTCAACCCGTTGCTCTCCTGGCTTTTGTAATTACTTCCTGTATCCCAGCTGTAATCTACTTCTTCACTTGCATTGACTGATGCATTGGAGTTTCTCTCT
>SKCR01037840.1:0-95657 GCA_019454045.1 Zanthoxylum bungeanum | reverse complement strand
TAAATATATCATTTTTAAGGGAGATTAATCTAAATAGCAATAGTAAAATAATTACCTTTCACCTTAGCATAGGAAAGTTACCTCCTCATAGTGAATAGTAAAACTGTAAAAAGTAAAGAGAGTAAACTATTATTATTACAAAAAGTAATTAAAATTATTTACAAAAGTAAAAAAATTAAAAACTAAAATATTCTAGAGAGAGAAACTCTCGCTTTACGGATTAGAAGAGAGAGAATGGTACAGAAATCTGAAATTTCGCGTTCTATTTATAGGCAGAATTTTCACTGTTCAGCGTCGCGACGCTGGATTTTGTCGACGTGGCACAATGAGGAGATGACACGTAGCAATTCGGATAAGAGGATAAGGTTGACACGTGTAATGGCGGCTGGAACTCAATTATGAAGCTGACGTCATTGATGACGTGGCACTATTCATGACGTCATTGGTGACGTGGCACTGTTCATGACGTCATTGGTGACGTCATGATGATGTGGCGTGCACACGTTAGCGGATCTTCTGTGGTGGTGACACGTGGCACGGCGCATTTTAGCAAAGTCAAACTTCTCAAATTCTGACCAGTTGACCAGGCGCATGTTAGCAGATTCGGCGTATGCGGGGCGTCGCGACGCGGAAGGTCTTGGCGTCGCGACGCGGAAAAGACTAAAATATCCCTGTCGACGCATTTTTGTCCGGTTTTGCCCCAATTGCCTCCAGTGCTATCCAAATTTTATTTATCTGCAAAATAACAACAAAACACATCAAAATGTTCATAAATCTCGAGAAACAATACAAAACATTAGGTCAAATGAGTGAGAGAAATAGTGATATAAATACACTCATCATAACTCAAAATGAATATGAGACTCAAGACTTGTTTTCAAATCTGGATGTCTAGAATGAACTACAAACTCTCTTTAAATAGACGTGGAAGGGTGCCTTAAGAGCACCATTTGGTTGAGGTGTAACCCTCCAAGGGTTAAACTTTTTCCATGCACCATTGAAGTGAAGGGTGTCTTATAATTGGAGGACATGTCCCTCCTCCATCCAAACACTGTAATTAGAAGAATTTTCAACAATCCCCCACAATTCTCTAAATATACATGCAGACACTTAAGAGAGTTCGTGAACTAAGCTGCATCGAAATAGGTAGCTTTCGCCTTGAACCTTTCCTAGTGAATGACAATCGGATTACTTGGCAAACCAGTGACCCATAGTCTTGAACTATTCCGCCGTTGGTGTAAACCAAGGCAATTGCAAACACACAGCTTTAATTCGACCATTTCGGCCATTAACAACGGTCCTGAATTCATCAAGCACTTTAGGGAAATCAGCCCGTAAAATCTCATGGAAGCAGCCTCACTTCTTACTTGAAATATATGATCTACTATGAAGAGGTAATCTGTCTTTATCCCCATTAGAACTCATCTCCTAATATAGTGATCATTAAAAGCCTTAGCTTATCCTAACCTTGACAGATAACACTCGGCGTCATTATCGGAATGGGAAAGAGTACAAAACTCTTCAGTGATTGTTTTGAATTGCACAAAGTTTCAGTTGTCCATTTTGAACCTAGATCTTGGGATCTCCAGTCAGCTAGGTTGGGTTTCCACAGTGACAATTCTTAATTTCTAGGCTTCAAGCCCATTCCTCTCGATGATTTCTCAGCTTTCTCTTTAGGTAAATCTTTTGTAAGTGGATTCGCTAGGTTTTCCTTCGGCTTAACATAATCGATCGATATTATGCCACTTGAGAGCAGTTGAGGTTTGGTATTATGTCTCTGACGTATGTGTCGAGACTTACCAATATACATTGTATTTTGGGCTCTCCCAATAGCCGATTGGCTATCACAATGTATGCTTATCGCTAACACCGGTTGGGGCCAACTAGGAATATCCTCCGGTAAATTTTGAAGCCATTCCGCTTCTTCCGCTGTTTTGTCCAATGCTATTAACTCTGATTCCATAGTAGACCCGGCAATACAAGTTCGCCTCGAGGATTTCCATGACACGAATGCATTACTAAATGTGAAAACAAATCCACTCATAGATTTGGAATCCACTGTATCATATATCCAGTTAGCATCGATGTATCCCTATAGAACAATAGGATATCTATCATAATGTAACCCATATTTTGAAGTTTCTCTAAGATACCTCAAAAATCTTACTATGGCTTTCCAGTGGTTATGTCCTGAATTACTTATATATCTGCTAAGTCTGTTCACAGCTTGAGCGATATCAGGTTGTGTACAATTCGTGAGATACATCAGACTTCCGATGATTCTCGAATACTCTAATTGCGATACGCTTGCGCCAGTATTCTTTGATAGATGAAGAGTTAGATCTACATGAGTTTTAGCCACATTTAGATCCCCTTTGTTATATTTCTCAAGTATCTTCTCAATATAATGAGTCTGAGATAATATATATCCATCTGATGTTCTAGAAATCTTAATTCCTAGGATCACATCAGCTACTCCTAAATCTTTCATATCAAATCTGCTGGATAACACGTTCTTGGTAGACTGAATCATTTCATGATTACTACCAATTATTAACATATCGTCTACATAGAGACACACAATGACATATCATTTTTGAGTTGATTTGATGTACACAAACTTATCGCATTCATTAGTTTTGAACCCACTTGACAACATCTCTTTGTCAAATTTCTCATGCCATTGTTTAGGTGCTTGCTTTAATCTGTACAAGGATTTTACAAGTTTGCACACCTTCTGTTCTTGTCCAGGAACATTAAACCTTTCTGGTTTTTTCATGTAAATCTCTTCATCCATATCACCATTCAAGAATGTCGTCTTTACATCCATTTGATGTATTTCAAGACCAAATATAGCTGCTATGGCTATGAGCATTCTTATCGATGTGATACAAGTCACTGGTGAATATGTGTCAAAGTAATCATGGCATTCTTTTGTCTATAACCTTTTATGACAAGCTTTGCCTTGTACTTATCTATTGATCCATCCGGTTTCATCTTCCATTTGAATATCCATTTGTAACCCAGTGGCTTACAACCTGGAGGAAGATCAACCAACTCCCAAGTAGGGTTCTGTAGGACGGAATCAATCTCACTGTTGATAGCCTCTTTCCACAAAGGTGCCTCAGGCGAAGACATTGCTTCATTATAGCTTTGAGGCTCATTTTCTAACAAGTATGTCAGAAAATCGAGACCAAAAGACTTAGACGTTCTAGCTCTTTTGCTACGTCTAGGTTCGATTGTCTCAATATTTGCACTTTGGTCCGACTCTTGGTCAACCTGATCACTATCTTTGACAGTATCAATAGTGTTTTTGAGAGACTCCGTTCTTTGTCTTTCCTTACAAGGAAATGTCTCTTCAAAAAATGTTGCCTTCTTTGACTCAATTATCATATTCGGATTGATGTCAGGAATCTCAGACTTATGTACCAAGAATCGATACGCACTACTGCTACGAGCATATCCAATGAATATACAATCAACAGTTTTGGGTCATATTCTAACATTATTAGGTTTAGGAACCATTACTTTGACAAGACACCCCCACACTTTTAGGTATTTATAGGAAGGTACGTGACCTTTCCATAACCATATGGTGTCTTGTTCAATCTTCTATGAGGAAGCTTGTTCAGAACGTAGTTCGCGGAAAGCAAGGCTCCCCCCATAAGTTCTGGGGTAAACCAGAGCTTATCAACATGACGTTCATCATTTCCTTCAACTTTCGATTTTTGTGCTCAGTAATCCCATTTTTTTAAGGCGAATAAGGAGCAGTGGTTTCGTGAATAATTCCATGATTGGAACAATATTCACCACCTCTATCACTCCTGATTCTCTTAATTTTCTTGCCAAATTGATTTTTAACTTCGTTCTTATAGTGTACAAAGCTCTCAATATCTTCATCTTTGCTCCTCAGCAAATACAAATAACAGAATCATGTGCTATCATCGATAAAAGTGACAAAATACTTTTTACCGCCTCTTGTTTGCACAATATTCATATCACACACATCAGTGTGTACAATTTCCAAGGGTTCAGAACTTCGTTCTATGGAATGAAATGATGCTCTATGCATTTTTGCTTCAACATATGCCTCACACTTATGTTGGCTATCAATTGCAAATTTAGGTATAAGGTTCATGTTAATTAATTTACGCATTGTATCTGTAGGCACTCCATTTTTGCATATAAGTCCCGATGATGAGTCCCACATAGAGACACTACCTCTTTAAATTGTGGAAGTCACGGGAAACGGACGTCGGAAGGAAAGAGTCAGAAATTGACATCTTGTTGGATTTAATTCATTCGCTTAAGCTTCGGTTTGCTTGTAAGATCTTTGTTTTAAGCTTATCATTGGCCCAAGCCCACCAAAAAGAACCAAACCCACGCCCAAATGACCTAATTCACGCCCATCACCCTTCCTAAATAACAAAATCACACATTAAACACATGCTAAAATCAAGACAAATCACCTTCCCAAATTAAAGAAATCAAATCAAATCAAATTAAATCAAATTCCTAATTAAAAGAGATCAAATCAAATCAAACCAAATCACATCCCTAATTAAATAGATTTTTCCTTATAGCACACTAATTAAAATATCCCCCCATAATTACACAAATATCCCTTCTATATTCCTTCCCTATTCGCATAAGGACAACCTGAACCCTTGCCTATAAAAAGAAGCATAAACCAAACCTTAGAACCCCTGGCAGATTCACGTCCTAAAAGCAAAGCACTGAAACCCTAAAAGCCCTCCTAACTATCTTCAGCCTCTCGGTCCCTCTCATTCAATACCCACACAGCTACTCCTCATAAACCCTAAAGCCACACGTCCCTTGCATATATTTCTCTCACTCAGCACTCTACGAACACACCACTCACTCTACGCACACACCACTTACTCCCTCACGCTCACAGCATCCCCAATTCACGCCTAATAACAGCCCCCACAAAACTGCCCAGCTTCACGCACTAAACCCTGCATAACCGAGAACAAATAATCACAATCCAGCAGCCTTAAAACCACACCAAATAGCAACCATTACAGCCCTGGACTGCCCCTGAAACTGTCACAAACCAGCCCATAACCTGCACCTAAACTTCTGAAAAACACCCATGAACTGCACCCTGAAAATACCGAAACTGCACTACCTGAAACCTCCGAAACTGCACTGTATTGACCACCGAAAACAGTCCCTAAAATCTGCCCATTTACCACCGAAATTCTGCCCTGAAACATAGCCCAAATACCGCCAAAAATAGTGAGCAAACAGCAGCCCAAAACAGCGAGGCAACGAAGGAAAACAACAACCAGTAAATCAGAAAAGTTACGGAGCATCAACTATGTCTCTTCTAAGTTTCTGTTTAGATTATTATTGCCATGCTTAGCGATTTAATATATACATGAGATTGTGTGCTTACCGTTATTCCGACTTACTTTTATGCATGTAAACTTAGATATAGGTCGCATGCAAACTTAGATATAAGTCGTATGAAAACTTAGATGTAGGTTGTTGTTGCGTAGACTCGGTTAAATTATTGCACAAATCTTTTCATTACAAGTGGCATAAGTAAGGGACCATTCCGAACCCAACGGTCTGAGGTCTTCCATTGCGAAGGGTGAATGCGGCCTTAAATCATTTTCCCAGTTCACACTGGGTGGCGACTCCATGTTATTTCTCCGATTTAGTTCCCCCGTGGGCAATTCCGTACTCTCGACTAGGCCGCGAGCCTAGAACAGCGTCGCCGATTTCTGTGTCCTATATTCTGGCGACTCCACTGGGGATAGAGAATCGACCCCGAAATAATGTCTTGTAGTGTTTGGGATTTGTAATTTAGTTAACCATGTCTATAGTGGGTTGAAATGGTTTAATCGAAGGCATTAATAAAGCTAGGTAATGGTTTGGTGTCTTCCTTCATTCACTACCTTTCTATAAGGAAAAGCTATAAAGGCACCTAAATAATCATTACCCGCAGCTCACTGTGACAGACTAATTTGGAGGACTTGTTGTTTATTCCTGTCACCAAGGCGATAAAAGCCAAAGAGGCTTGGGTATTTAAGAGAGTTCGCTCCACCCTCCCTTTGGGGAATCTACAATGGGAAATCCATTTGACAGTCAGTCACGCACCATAACTCGTTGGCATGTACCTTAGCGTATAAAAAAGGTGCGCTCACTTGGTCGCTCGAACCCTTGGGTGAGGAGTCATAGTTGTGGGTAATCCTTCGTCAGCGGGAGCCTTTGTCTATACCCCTATAAACCCGCATATGAACTGTAGTTGTAGGACCAATATAGACTATTCCTTTATGTTTGCGTTTAGAACCATCGTCATTTGGATTCAGTTGGAATTTTTTTCATGAGGTAATGGGCCATTTAAACTGGGACGAGTCCATGCTTTATGGCAATTGGGCCAAAAGCTTCTGAAATGACAATGGGCCATTTTGTGTTTAGGCCTTTTATCATTTGAAGTTGTTTAGCCATGTTATCGCAAAAGTGTAAACATGTTGGGCCTTTTCAACTGGGACAAGTTTGCACCTCGCAATAGTATGATTGAATGCTTTAAAATGATAATGGGCCGACTCATATATTCCATGCATCGCACGCATACATGCTAACATGCAGTTTTAAAAGACATCATAGATACCCATTGGGTTAGGAAAGAGGGAAGACTCGTCAAAAGGCCATTAGCGAACATGAGAGAATTAGTTAACGAGGGATCTCATATGGATCAACTGGAGACTAGTCTCACTAAGGTTACTGAACAGTTGCAAGCCCATGCTATGGGAGGCTCTGAGAATGAGAGGCGTGAGGACCCTCCGAACAGGCTGAATGATGATATCCCAGTTTTTGATGACGATATGGCGGAATATGCCGCAGGGAAAATAGCAGGGTCTCACGCTGAATTACAGAAAATCCGAGATCAGGTTGAGTCTGTTACCCGTAAGATGAGGGGCAAACATGAAGATCTGCTAGACTATGAGGCAATGATGTTTGAGGAACAGTTACCGGCTCAGTTCAAAATGCCTGACATAGCCAAATTTAATGGGAACGGGGATTCGAGGGTCCATCTCAGGCAGTATGTCTCTGTGATGAGTTCAGTGGGTTTTTCGAAACGTCAGGTCCAGAAGATATTTGGGATGATGCTTGAAGCGGCACCCGTGGTATGGTATCACAGCCTTGAGAGGAAGGTCAATGATGACTTGAGGGCATTTCTAGAGGCCTTTCTGGCTCAGTATGTAACAGATTTGGAGATTGACTTGTCACTTCGTGACTTGGAGAACACCAAATAGAAGCCGGAAGAGAGCTTCAAATATTATGTGGATTGCTGGAGAAGCCAGCTTCTGATGATGCAGACGCGGTCTTCGGAGAAGGACCATATCAAGATGATTATCAAGGGCACTAAGCCCTCCATTTATGGCAAGCTGAGGAGGATGACTTCGATTATTACTGATTTTTGACAGTTGAGGGAGACCGTCATGGGCATTGAGGAAGAAGCTGGGAACAAGAAGTTTTATGGCCTGAATATGAGTACTTTTGGGGGGAATTCTGAGACCAAGCCCGCTACTGCCGAGGTTGCTACCATCAGGAACCGGGGTTTCTCTAACCTGGGTAAGCCTTTGTCTAAGGTGCTTGAGGAGTTGAAGGGACAGAGACTCTTAAAAACCTTAGAAGCTAAACCACTTCCGCACCCTCCACCGCCACACCTGAACGTGAACCTTTATTATCACTTCCACTAGCAACATGGCCATAACACCGACAACTGAACCCGCCTCAGGCATGAAATCCAAGACCTCATAGATTCCCACAAAATACCCGACCCCGAAAAGGAACAACCCAACACATACTGGAACACCCTACTGAACTATCACTTCATCCCACCACCTACCTACATGATCAACTCCGGCCTACCCGAAACCTTTGTCCTCTAAAATCTCAGCCACAAACTTCTCACATGGGAATAAGGGAGGGCAGTAGTGAAGAACATTAGGCCACAGTAGAAGGCAATGATGTAAACGATGAAGACGTTTCCTAGTTTATTTGATTGCAATCCTGCATTTTTAATAAAGATAGTGATTTTGCCTACTTGTTTCCTAGATAACTATGTATTTTCTTGCAGTTGCTTGACTGTTTCCGATTCACCCTCCACAGGATCCTGAGGATCTTTGAGATACTTAGCCAGCTGGAGAGTTGGCAGGTAGAACAATATTTTGCTTCCACTGTTTAAAGTTTGCCCCACCAAACGTTTCCGGCTTTTCTCCATGAGAGACCGATACTGTAATGTTTCTGCTAGCCATGTGTAATTGGAAAAACCAACAGAGATCAATAAGTCTACAAAAGACAAATTGCACAACGATCAACAAATGATCTTGTTCAAGTGATATACCAAGTATCCACTCGTTGTTCTATTGGACAGTAGTACCAATAAATACAAGTCCTTGAATTTTTGACTAAGGTTTCTTATGAAAAGTAAATAAATGAATATTCTCAGATGACGAGGGGGTCCGGAGTAACCACTTAAATCCCTGACCATTTAGGCTCTTATCTCCTTTTTGACAGAATATCCTTTGAACACTTTCTCAATATAATTTCTTAGCAATTCAAACCTTAGTATTACACTTTTTATTAGCAATACAATATTCAATATGTGTAGATATATGTGTATGTGTCAATCAAGATTGGATAGAATTACTTGTGTATGATACACTTTAAATTCTCAACCAAATATGCAACACACAATTAATTTTCAACTTTATCACTATGTGTATGCTTGTGATAATTGAACACCCTAATATTAGCTTTAATCTATACTACAAAGATTATTGTGATACATTATATGATTTACTAAGTTAATATTATGATTATCTAAGTTTTCTCAATTGAAAACAATTCCAGAACTGATTTTGTTAGTGTCGCATTCGTATCTACGTTCGAACGAGACTGTCCAGTGTGTGTGCGTTCATGTAGCGTTCGTAAACGCGTTCAAACGAAGTGTTCCAGAGATTTCACGTTCGTGTAGCGTTTGAGAACGCGTTCGAATGAAATATTCCAGAGAGTTTACGTTCATGGGGCGTCCAAAAACGCATTCGAACCAAATATTCCAGAGAGTTTATGTCCGTGTTGCGTTTAGGACGCGTTCGAACGTTTTAAGTCAGAGGGCTTGCGTTCAATTTGCATTTGAATACGCGTTCGAACGTTCTTAAGCAGAAGGCTTGCGTTCGAGTTGCGTTTGAATACGCGTTCGAACGTTCTTACGAAAATTCAGATTTTAGGCTTTGCGTTCGTCGGGCTTTCGAACGCCCTTACGTATTTTTCATGCACAGACTATATTTTCCAGAAAATTTTCTTATCTAAGCATTTGAATTACTATCTAACAACACTAATATAATAAGTTCTTAAGATTGTTGGTGGTATAGTGTCATTAAACAAAAACTAATATGCAACTAAACGGATCAAAACCAAAATACCAATCAAACTATGCAAAACCCTAAAACTTGCAATATGAAGAAAAACCTGGAAAATTGATGAAATGCTCTCCAAGTCGAGATAGATCTATGTCCTTGAGAACTTATTAGCCCCGTCTCTGTGCTCTACGGGTTTTGTGGCTAATGTTCTCCTAGGATTACTCGGATTCCTCTTCTTCCAGAGGCACTCCTGAAGAAGATCTTGAACTTGGAAATGGAGGAACTCTTTCTCTGACTCAAAATGAAATTATGAGACTCAAGACTTGTTTTCAAATCTGGATGTCTAGAATGAACTACAAACCCTCTTTAAATAGACATGGAAGGGTGCCTTAAGAGCACCCTTTGGTTTGGGGTGTAACCCTCCTAAGGGTTATACATTTTTCATGTACCATTTGGAGTGTTCTTTTAAATTGGAGGACATGTCCCCTTGGGGTACCATCCAAGGGACATATCCCTCATCTATCCAAATACTATAATTAGAGATTTTCAACAGGATGTGTTAAAGAAAGGCACTAGTGGCTGGAAAAAGGTGGTTGCAGCGTTCTAGAATTTTGATTTTTAGCGTCGAAATTTTTGACTTTTAGCGTCGAAAACTCGTCGCTAAATGTCAAAAAATTTAAATCAAATTTTAGTAGGTGAAAAGTTCAAATTTTAGAAGGCGGGAATTCGGAAAATTTAAATTTACCCTTTAGCGTCGAAATATTTTACTTTTAGCATCGAAAATTTCGTCGCTAAATGTCAAAAATTTAAATCTAATTTCATTACGCGATAAATTCAAATTTTATAAGGAGGGAATTCAAAAAATTTAAATTTACCATTTAGCGTCGAAATATTTGACTTTTAGCGTCGAAACAGTCGTCGCAAATGATCAAAAATTTAAATTTAATTTTTTTGGCGAAAAGTTCAAATTTTAGAAGGCGGGAAATCGAAAAATTTAAATTTACTCTTTAGCGTCGAAATTTAAATTTCGACGCTAAAAGGTAAATCCTTAGCGTCGAAAATCTATTTGGACGCTAAGGGTCAACCTTTTAGCATCCAAATAGAATTTCGACGCTAAAGATTATAACATTTAGCGTCAAAAAACTAATTTGACGCTAAAGGTGCAACCATTTAGCGTCCAAATAGATTTTCGACGCTAAAGTGTAACCCTTTAGCGTCAAACAACTATTTCGACGCTAAAGGTGTGACTTTTAGCGTCCAAATAGATTTTCGACGCTAAAGGTTTACCTTTTAGAGTCAAAATTGAAATTCGACGCTAAATGATTTATTAACGTCGAAAAAAATTTCGACGCTAAAAGTTTGGACGCTAAAAGTCAATTTTCTTGTAGTGCGACCAATCTAGCGGTATCCTTGATTAGTCAGGTTTAAACCAGATTAAAATGAATTACCAACCGACCAATATAGCGGTATCCTTTTTAAGTCAATATTTTAAATAGTGAATATATTATATTTAAGGGAGATTAATCTAAATAGTAACAATAAAAGAATTACCTTTCACCCTAGCTGGGGGAAGTTACCTCCTCATGGTGAATAGTAAAAACTGTAAAAAGTAAAGAAAGTAAAATACTATTATTACAGAACGTAATTAAAATTAATTATAAAACTAAAATTTAACAGAAACTAGATAGAAAACTCCCTATTTACATCAGAGAATTCAGAGAGGAAGGTACATCTACAACTGAAATTTCGAGCTCTATTTATAGGCGTCAGTAGGGGGTCGGCGTCGCGACGGGCCGCTCGCGTCGCGACTTGCGTGATTGTCGACGTGGCAGCTTCTGGTTCGTCGCATGGGATTCTGGATAAGGTAATAAGGCGACACGTGGCAAAGCGGCTGGGAGCTCAATGATTGCGACACATGGAGGCTCGTGATTGGCTGATTTCAGATTCTTATCTGCCACGTGTCAATTGCGGATAAGTGAGTCAATAATTGAGCTGACGTGGGGACACGTGGTGAAAGTGACTGTAGCACCATAGAATGATGACACGTGGCACGCTGTGATTGGCTGATGATGACGTGGCACTTTGACTCGGTCAACCGGTGATGTGGATGATGACATGGTAGACACGTGGAGTGACACGTGGCGGCACATGGCGATGGCGACTGTCGACACCGTAGGATGATGACACGTGGCACGGCGCACGTTAGCAGATCGGTTGTGATGGTGACATGTGGCACGACGCACGTTAGCAAAGTCAAATTTTCTCAGATTCTGACTTGTGGACCCGGCGCACGTTAACAAGTCTTGGTGCATGTTAGGCGTCGCGACGGGCCCAAATTTCCAAAATGCCATTTTGTCCAATTTTTACTGTTTTGGCTCAAATCACCTCCAGAGAGTCCTGAAACTTTATTTATCTACAAAATAACACAAAACACATCAAAATATTCACAAAACTCAAGAAACTATACAAAATATTAGGTTAAATGAGTGGGAAATAGTGATATAATTACCACTCATCACACCCCCAAACCTAACATTTTGCTAGTCCTCGAGCAAAACATAGAATAAAATAACATTAACATCTTTAAAATAAAATTTAACTAAGCCACTTTCGTAGGGATCACGGTTGAATTTAGCGTATGCAACAAGCCTTTAAACCCCTAGGTGTCCCTAGTGGACGAGTTATAGTCTCGTGAGGGTTTACAGCAATGATACCCACAAATATTTTACAAAAGTAAAAAGGTAGTGAAACTAATGCACACAAAAGCAAAAAGACAAGCGAAAAGAGAATAAATAAGTTAGTGACTAATCAGGTGAAACTTCTACTCCAAGTTACTAGATGTTTTCTTTCTTTCTAAATTACTGAATAAGTAAATTCTCCGATTATATTTACCATTCTCCATTTACACAGCCGACAAAATATTAATCAATTCATTTTTACCCACAACAGTCACAAGTGCAGTCGATAAGAGAGTAATATTTTTGTCCTAAAGTTTTATCAGAATTCACACCTTTTTGTAGCAATGGAATAATTTTTCTGATTTTTCTGATTTTTTTCTTTGATTTTTGATTTTTGATTTTTATTTATATGCAATATCTTCCATCTATGTAGCGAGTGTTGGGTCGGTGGCTCCCAAACCAGGTTGCTTTAGGGCACCAGGTGTTAAGACACCCATACAGACTTAATTACTCAGACTTCAGATATATATATTTTGCAGTATCTTTGATCCATGTAGCGAGCTTTGGGCACATGACTCCCAAACCAGTTGGCTTTAGGGCACTAGGTGTTAAAACACCCTTACAGACTTAATAACTCGGATCTCAGATGTTTTTTTTTTCTCCATCACTTTTTGAGATGCTTCCTCCAATTAAACTAGAGCACTGAATATTACAAACTTTTCAATTTTAGCTCATGTCCGTATGTTACAATGCATGTTGATAATATCTGCTAACTGAGCATATGAAGATCCTTTTAGTCACTTTTATGGAGAATTTACAAATTAAATAATTTAAAATGAAATAAACAAAAACTAACTTGTTTCAAAAATGGTTTGAGTTACGTCTCAGGAGTGGAAATTCCTTACACATCTATCCTCTTACCAATTTCACATTTTTAGTCAAAATAAAAACACAAAAATACAAAATATTTTTGTAATTTTTGAAAAAATTTCAATTTTTTATACTTTTCGAAAAAATTTGGACTAAAATAAAAACAAGATACTGATCAACTAATTTCCTCCCCCAAACCTAAATGAGACATTGTCCCCAATGTCTTAAACAGTAGAAGAAGAGTTTAGAAGATAGTACCTGGTTAACTGAAATGCTACACGAAAAGTTAAGGGTTAAGATCCAGATTAATCTGACGCCTCTTACCACGATCGTCCTCAGACCAATTTAGCTAAGGAATGACATCACATCCTTTGTGCAAAAAAAAAAATAAATAAAAAAGAATTAAAAAAAAATAAAAACAAAAACAAAAAAATAAAAATCAAATCAAATCAAAACAAAAAAAAAATTGGACTAAAATAAAAACAACACACAACTTAGGCTGATCTATAGGACCTACTATGCTTGATCTATCATGGGGACTTCTACTCGTACTACAAGCCTCGTGCTGACTTGTCTAAATCTTTGGACTATACTGAGTTCTTTCATTTACTTCTTCAAAATTTCTTATTTCTTTTCTGGGTGACCTATCTTTCAAGGTCTTCCCTTTCTTAAAATAAACTCTCGTCGAGCTTGTTACGGTCACTTATATCTATGCTAGTAAGAGCTAAGGTAACATCTAATGCCTTGATAGGTTTCAGTATCTTTATTCTGGTACTCTGTGTCCTGGTGGAGTCTGTTTCTCATGTAAGGTATGTATGAGCTAGATTCCATCAGGACAGCTTCATTCGTTGACATCGCGGAGGGGTGAGGATTTGGGTAGATCGGGGCCTTATCTAGTGGATTCCTTGGTTTGGGCAACTAATCATTTTCCTGACGTCATTCCTCTTATTTTCCTGTGGGCCCAGGTTTGTGGAACCTAGAATCTATGCGTCCTTATGGTATCTCACATCTATTAGAAGCCTCCAAAACTAATCCTGATTTCTTGATTCTTCTGCCTTATAGCTGTTCTTGGTTATTCGGGGAACTCGCTATCCATACAAAGTGTTCGAGAGTTATTGGATCAACTTGGAAGAATTTCTGAGAAGGAAATGAATCTTATTTGGAGGGAAAAGACTTTACTTAGGTCTACTCGGTATTTTACTCTTGTTCAGACTCGCTATATTATTCTTCTATATCCCAAGTTCTAGTGTCTTCCATATTATCTCATTCTACACTTCTATCTCTTTACTGTCTCTGGTTACCTAGATCATATGTACCTTATCCTTTTTCTTTCTTTATTTTTCTTTCTAGCTTTCTCTCTCACTCTTCTTACTTTCCTAGGTGATTATCCATAAAACTTTATTATTTCTTTATGACTCCTTACTTTTCCATCTTCGGCTGCTTAACCTCTATGCATCTCCCATTCCTTTCTTATAACTCATTTTCCCACTCCCTTGGGTACTTTTCTTAAATCTTACTCTCGAGTTTCATAGTGATGGAGTTGTACTTGGAGTGCCAATCCGATTTATACATTTTATTATTTATTAATAAAATAACTATATTTTTCATTTCATACTTGATAATGGTATTATCATTATGCGTATTAGATTGATGTATAGATATGCTAAGAATGACATCGACCTTAGAATAGTTTTGACACTAGGTGTAAACTATTCTTAAAGTAAATATTCCTAGTCGTTGGTTTTGGAATGTGGTCGAATTCATATAACCTAGAAGACTAGAACATGTCGTATATTGGAATTGGAGTTCCAATGGTTTAACGCGATGTACCATGAGTTTTGGAAACTCGTATAGACATGTTGGTATTCATTGGAGCAAATACTGAATGACTCACAGGTGATTCCTAATAGTTGGAAGTACACACCACCGTCAATAGGAATCTCCTCGAGTCGAGTAGCATATGTAATCCTTTGACTATAGGATAACATTGATTTTGTGTGAGATCCTCCACACTTAGATGCCATGTATGTCAGAAACCTTTCATGGTCTGGCCTCTAGATATTCGTTAGGTGTGGACCGATGCACTCAGTAATCAAGAGCGAAGCAAGATAGGATCTATCGGCCCGTATGTGTACCATAAGAGGTTTAGGTATCCATGTGAGTAAAGTCATGATTCTCAAAGACTTCGGCCAAAGACGATCACCTATGGTGGATCGCATTATTTGTAAAGAATCGTGGACATGTCGACATGAGATGTGCGCCTAAGAAACTTGACGGTATATTCTATGTTTCCTAAGCACAACTCGGATAGCCTACGACGGATGGATTGTTAAACATATGTGATAACCTCGATTTGTATAGTTCGGAAAGATCGTTCGTGTTCTTCACGAATTTGGAGGTGGCTGAATTATGTACATATTATCTAGGCTTATATGACGAACGTATCTGAACTTAGAAAGTCCCAATATTAAGTGTACTCCTTGAGCACTTGGGTAGCCTATTAATTTTGATAAAAGATAATATTCGATATTATAATTATCAACCATGATAATCAAGTGTTATTAGATAATATTGATTATTTACTTTGACCTATTTGAATTAATTGGATTAATTCAAAATTACACAAAGGGCTTAATTGTAAATTCATAAATATTTCTACCATTTGAGGATATTATGGTAATTCCAAATTTGTAATAATAGGTGTAAATCTATGTCTTGATTTAATTGTATTAAATCAAAGTGGTAGACATTGAACTAATCCATTAAGTAAATATTGTCTTGATTTAATTTATTTAAATCAAAGTGATAGATAATGAGATTAATCACACCTAATTATGAATATTTGGTTGAATTTAATTAAGCATACCTAATATTTGATAAGACATTTATTGATTAAAAATTACCTAAGTTTTGCTATAAATAGCGAGCTTTTAGGAAGGTTTTAATTAAGCTTAACCAAGGTAAAAAATTGTGAAAGCTATACACAAATATTTCTTAGAGAAAAATTAGCCTAAGTTAGAGAAGTGTTTAGAGAAGCTTGTAAGGTCTCTATAACATTTCATCTAGGAGAAATCAAGATTGGATCTTGGAGTGAAGCTTGCTAGCATTGGAATGAAGGTTGAATCTTGACAAAAAGCTTGCAACACTTTGGAAGTTCTCCCACAATTTCAACAAGAGAATGAAATTGGATCTTTGCTTCAAGCTTGCTAGGTAAGTTTGAAATTCTCTTAAGTTATGAAATAATGTATTGGATGCATGATCACATAACTTAATGTTGAAATAACGATAATAAATTGTGTTAGGATACTTTAAAAGTATAAACACAACATACTTGTAATTAGTTCAAATATATTCATGTTGGACATGGTACAATTAATAAGAGTTTAGAACTCAAGATTAAAAGCTTAAAGCTATGGCTACTATTCTATAATCACTTAACAAGTGCACATTAACAAGTATACACCTAGAACACGTCTAATCCAATATCATCATTAGTGTAAGGATAAGAAACGGTTTAGCACCAAATTAGGAGTCACATGAAATGATTGACCTGTAAGGTCTACCTAATGAATTTATAAAGGCCAAGATCGTCGTTAATGTGAGGCTGAAGTACATGTCATGGGATCCACTTCCCGCTATGAAATTTTAATAGTCAAATTTCTATTTTTCCGTTAAGGGAGATTACGGAATTACGTAAAGTAGTGGGAGGGCACTAATAGATTTAAAATTCCATCATCAATTAGTGTTATCACTTTTGAAATGAAAAATGTTCTGCTACTACTCAAAAATGTTGTCTTGTAGATCGCTGTCGCTAATACATTGATGAAACTTTTAGATTTCAATAAGCTAAAATGACCCGAAAACTATTTCGAATGGCAAATGAACATGCGCTTTGTCTTGGAGTATGAAAAGTTGATTTATGTCACGATCAATCCACTCCCTGTTGATATTGATCCTGACTCCACTCTAGAAGAGCGAGAAAGTTTTGATAGATGGAAGAATGATAACCTGAAGGTGAAATCCTACATCTTGGGATCGATGGTTCCAGATTTGCTTAAGACAGTACATTGAAGTACCAGATGCTTGGAGCATCATGCGAAAACTCAAGGAGTTGTTTGAGGCAAATCAAGAGATGGAACTTTATCGATGGTCTAAGGAATTGTTTCGTGCTGAACTCAAGGACTGAGGAGATGTTAGCACTCATGTTTTGAATATGATAGACCAAATTCAATATCTGGAACGACATGGTATTGTGTTTGATGAACGGCTGGGCCGTAATTTGATTCTGTCTTCTTTGCATGGTTTTTATGCTGGCTTTGTATTAAATTTCTATATGCATTTGATGCAAGCCACATACGAAGAACTTCATAACATGCTACGCACGGCGGAGCAAGATCTGAAGAAAGGCAACCCCACACTGTATATCCATGGTGGAGCTGGCTCTTCAAAGACTTATGCGAAGTCAAAGAAAATAAAGATGAGGAAAAATAAGATATCAAAGAGAAACTCCAAGAAACGCAAAGGTGGAAAACCGAAAGTAGCTCGTGATCAATGTCTACAACGTAAGAAGTTTGGACACTGGAAGAAGGATTGTCCAGAACTAAAAGGAAAAGTAAGACCCTCAGGTATGCTTTGTATTTTTCCTATTATTGACATCTCATTAGCCTTAGATGCAAATAGTGGATGGGTGTTAAACACTGGCAGTCCTACTCATATTTGCAATTCCTGCAGGAAATGTGGGTTAGAAGAAGACTGAATAAATGGGAGATCCAGCTTAGAGTTGGCAATGGCGAGACATTGGATGTTAAATCTATAGGAACGGTTATTTTAAATCTCCATAATGGTTGTAATTAGATTTACGAGACTGTTATTATGTACCCTTATTTATCAGACAAATAATATCGTTGCCAATATAGATAAAGAGAGATAAAATAAACATTAAGGATGACACTTTATGTTTGTATGATAAATCAAATTTATTAAAATGTGAATATTCTTTATCAAATGGTCACTATGTTTTGGAAACATGTAAATATGTCTTTAATATAGAAAAAAATACAAGTAGGAAGTCTGAAAAATAATACTGAATTATGGCGTATGAGATTAGGCCACCTAGGTGTTAGACGTCTATCCAAATTAGTAAATGATGGTTTGATTGAAAATCTTGCCTTAGATCCTTATCCGATTTGTGAGTCATGCATCCAAGGAAATATGACAAATGCCCCATTTCAAGGTGTTGGACACCGTGCTGGAGATTTACTGGAGCTAATACACAACGATGTGTGTGGTCTATTAAATCATGCCGCTTATGATGGTTCAACATACTTTGTGACTTTCACAGATGACAAGTGTAGATATGGATATATCTATTTGATGAAACATAAGTCGGAAATATTTGACAAGTTTAAAATATTCCCAAACGAAGTAGAAAAACAACTAGTAAATTGATCAAATGTCTTAGATCAGATCGAGGCGGTGAATATATGAGTGAAGAATTCAGAAATTATTTAAGGGAGAATGGAATTCTTGCCCAATATAGCCTACCAGGAACACCTCAACACAATGGAGTGTCTGAGCGAAGAAATCTTACTTTATTGGATATGGTGCGAACAATGATGAGCTATACAGATCTTCCTTATTACCTTTGAGGTTATGCTTTACTAACTGCTATCCACATACTTAATAGGGTTCCATCAAAGGCTATTTCTACGACCTCCTATAAGATATGGTTCGGTAGAAATCCAAGTCTTAGTCATTTAAAGATTTGGGGTTGTCCTGCATATGTTAGAATTGCGCAGCGGGATAAACTAGCACCAAGAGGGTATAAATGTAGGTTCGTTGGATATCCTGATAATTCCATGGGATATCAATTCAACGCTTCCGAGCAACGAAATGTATTTGTTGTTCGCTTTGTACTTTTCTTGAAAAGCAATTTTTGAGAGAAAATGAGAGTTGTAAAGAGATTAAACTTGATGAGTTTGATCCCAACATTAAGGAACCTGAGATGGAACCAGAGATCCAAATAGTTAAAGGATATACAACACAGTTTCTACGTAAGTCAAATAGAATATCAAAGCCTCCTAAAAGACTGTTTTTAACATATGATGTGAGCCTTAATATTAAAGAAGCGATATTGGATATCGATTCGGCAAAATGGCAGGAAGCCATGAAATTCGAAATGGATTCAATGCATGCCAATCAAGTCAGGGACTTAATTGAACTTCCTAAATAAGTTAAACCTATAGGTTGTAAATGGGTTTACAAAAGGAAGCGAGGGCCTGATGGAAAGGTGGAAACCTTTAAGGCCCGACTGGTAGTGAAAGGTTACACTCAACGTCCTGGGATTGACTATGAGGAAACTTTTTCACCAGTAGCCATGCTAAAATCCATTAGGATTCTTTTAGCCATTGCTGCATATCACGACTATGAGATATGGCTGATGGATGTGAAAACCGATTTCCAAAATGAATTCCTTGAAGAGGATATCTATATGGAACAACTAGAGGGTTTCGTATCCAGTGAGACTCCAAACTTGGTTTGTAAGCTCCAAAAATCTATTTATGGACTTAAACAAGCATCTCGAAGTTGGAATTGTCATTTTGATGAGATAATTAGATTATCTAGATTCATAAAAAAAACCATATGTTTATAAGAAAGTTGGTGGGAGCATGATAGTATTCCTAATCTTGTATGTAGATGACATCTTTATCATTGGAAATGATATATTGATGATGCAAAGTGTGAAAGCATACCTTTGCAAGAACTTATCCATGAAAGATATGGGTGAAGCTTCCTATATATTAGGTATAAGGCTCTACCGAGATAAAGTTAGGAAGCTTATAGGGTTGTCACAATCGACGTACATAGACAAGATGTTAGAAAGGTACAGTTTTACCAACTGCAAGGTAGCAAATGTACCTTTCTAATACAACATACATCTTTCGAAGAAAATGGCACCTCAAACTGAGGAAGAGAGAATTAGGATGTCTAACTTGCCATATGCTTCTTGTATTGGAAGCATAATGTATGTTATATTAAGTACTAGACCTGACATGAGTTTTGGCGTCAGTGTGACCAGCCGATATCAATCTGATCCAGGTAATGATCATTGGACAGCCATGAAACATATCCTGAAATATCTTAAAGGTACTAAGGATAAGTTTTTGATATATGGAGAAAATGAGCTACAAGTTAAGGGTTATACAGACTCCGACTTCCAGGGAGATCCAGATGATAGAAAATCTACATCAGGAATTCAGGATACATATTTACCCTTAACGGTGGTGCTGTAAGTTGGCGTTGTTCAGAGCAAGGCTCAACAGCTGATTCCACTACTGAGGCGGAATTTATAGCGGCTTCAGAAGCTGCTAAAGAAGCTGTTTGGATTATAAATTTTATCACAGAACTTGGCGTTGTGCCTAGTATTACAGATTCGATCCTATTGTACTGTGATAATAATAGAGCCATCGCGCAGGCAAATGAGCCAAGGGCGGATTCCAAGTCTAAACACATGGAAAGGAAATACCGAGTAATTAGAGAGATAATTGAACGAAAGACATAGTGGTCTTGAAGGTTCAAGGACAAGACAACACAGCAGACCCTCTTTCAAAGGCCTTACCTCCTAAGTTATTCGATAAACATGTGGAGGAGATGGGACTACGGTACCATCCAGATTGGCACTAAGCAAGTGGTAGTTTGATGGAGTTGGTGCTTGGAGTGCCAATCCGATTTTTACATTTTATTATTTATTAATAAAATAACTATATTTTTCATTTCATACTTAATAATGATATTGTCATTATGCGTATTAGATTGATGTGTAGATATGTTAAGAATGATATCGACCTTAGAATAGTTTTGACACTAGGTGTAAACTATTCTTAAAGTAAATATTCATAGTCGTTGGTTTTGGAATGCGGTCGAATTCATATAACTTAGAAGACTAGCATATGTCGTATATTGGAATTGGAGTTCCAATGGTTTAACGTGATGTACCATGAGTTTTGGAAACTCATATAGGCATGTGGGTATTCGTTGGAGCGAATACTGAATGGCTCATAGGTGATTCCTAATAGTTGGAAGTACACACCACCATCAATAGGAATCTCCTCGAGTCGAGTAGCATATGTAATCCTTTGACTATAGGATAACATTTATTTTGTGTGAGATCCTCCACACTTAGATGCCATGTATGTCAGAAACCTTTCATGGTCTGGCCTCTAGATGTTCGTTGGCTGTGGACCGATCCACTCAGTAATCAAGTGTGAAGCAAGATAGGATCTATCGGCCCGTATGTGTACCATAAGGGGTTTAGGTATCCATGTGAGTAAAGTCTTGATTCTCAAAGACTTTGGCCAAAGCCGATCACCTATGGTGGATCGCATCAGTTGTAAAGAATCATGGACATGTCGACATGAGATGTGTGCCTCAGAAACTTGACGGTATATTCTATGTTTCCTAAGCACAACTCGGATAGCCTACGACAGAGGGATTGTTAAACATATGTGAAAACCTCGATTTGTATAGTTCGGAAAGGTCGTTCGTGTTCTTCGCAAATTTGGAGGTGGCTGAATTATGTACATATTATCTAGGCTTACATGGCGAACGTGTCTAAACTTAGAGAGTCCCAATATTAAGTATACTCGTTGAGCACTTGGATAAAAGATAATATTCGATATTATAATTATCAACCATGATAATCAAGTGTTATTAGATAATATTGATTATTTACTTTGACCTATTTGAATTAATTGGATTAATTCAAAATTACACAAAGGGCTTAATTGTAAATTCATAAATATTTCTACCATTTGAGGATATTATGGTAATTCCAAATTTGTAATAATAGGTGTAAATCTATATGTCTTGATTTAATTGGATTAAATCAAAGTGGTAGATATTGAACTAATCCATTAAGTAAATATTGTCTTGATTTAATTTATTTAAATCAAAGTGGTAGATAATGAGATTAATCACACCTAATTATGAATATTTGGATGAATTTAATTAAGCATACCTAATATTTGATAAGACATTTATTGATTAAAAATTACCTAAGTTTTGCTATAAATAGCGAGCTTTTAGGAAGGTTTTAATTAAGCTTAAGCAAGGTAAAAAATTTGTGAAAGCTATACACAAATATTTCTTAGAGAAAAATTAGCCTAAGTTAGAGAAGTGTTTAGAGAAGCTTGTGAGGTCTCTATAACATTTCATCTAGGAGAAATCAAGATTGGATCTTGGAGTGAAGCTTGCTAGCATTGGAATCAAGGTTGAATCTTGAAAAAAAGCTTGCAACACTTTGGAAGTTCTCCCACCATTTCAACAAAGAGAATGAAATTGGATCTTTCCTTCAAGCTTGCTAGGTAAGTTTGAAATTCACTTAAGTTATGAATTATGTATTGGATGCATGATCACATAACTTAATGTTGAAATAACGCTAATAAATTGTGTTAGGATACTTTAAAAGTATAAGCACAACATACTTGTAATTAGTTCAAATATATTCATGTTGGACATGGAACAATTAATAAGAGTTTAGAACTCAAGATTAAAAGCTTAAAGCTAAGGCTACTATTCTAGAATCACTTAACAATTGCACATACGAAGCTCATTAGTGCACATTAACAAGTATACACCTAGAACTCGTCTTAATCCAATATCATCATTAGTGTGAGGATAAGAAACGGTTTAGGACCAAACTAGGAGTCACATGAACTGATTGACCTGTAAGGTCTACCTAATGAGTTTATAAAGGCAAAGATCGTCATTAATGTGAGGCTGAAGTACATGTCATGGGATCCACTTCCCGCTATGAAATTTTAATAGTCAAATTTCTATTTTTCCGTTAAGGGAGATTACGGAATTACGTAAAGTAGTGGGAGGGCACTAATAGATTTAAAATTCCATAATGAATTAGTGTTATCACTTTGGAAATGAAAAATGTTCTGCTACTACTCAAAAATGTTGTCTTGTAGATCGCTGTCGCTAATCCATTGATGAAACTTTTAGATTTCAATAAGCTAAAAGGAGCCGAAAACTATTTCGAATGGCAAATGAACATGCGCTTTGTCTTGGAGTATGAAAAGTTGAATTATGTCACGATCAATCCACTGTCTGTTGATATTGATCCGGACTCCACTCTAGAAGAGCGAGAAAGTTTTGATAGATGGAAGAATGATAACCTGAAGGTGAAATCCTACATCTTGGGATCGATGGTTCCAGATTTGCTAAGACAGTACATTGAAGTACCAGATGCTTGAAGCATCATGCGAAAACTCAAGGAGTTGTTTGAGGCAAATCAAGAGATGGAACTTTATCGATGGTCTAAGGAATTGTTTCGTGCTGAACTCAATGAGGGAGAAGATGTTAGCACTCATGTTTTGAATATGATAGACCAAATTCGATATCTGGAACGACAGGGTATTGTGTTTGATGAATGGATGGGCCGTAATTTGATTATGTCTTCTTTGCATGGTTCTTATGCTGGCTTTGTATTAAATTTCTATATGCATTCGATGCAAGCCACATACGAAGAACTTCATAACATGCTACGCACGGCGGAGCAAGATCTGAAGAAAGGCAACCTCACACTGTATCTCCATGGTGGAGCTGGCTCTTCAAAGACTTATGCGAAGTCAAAGAAAATAAAGATGAGGAAAAATAAGATATCAAAGAAAAACTCCAAGAAACGCAAAGATGGAAAACCGAAAGTAGCTCGTGATCAATGTCTACAATGTAAGAAGTTTGGACACTGGAAGAAGGATTGTCCAGAACTAAAAGGAAAAGTATGACCCTCATGTATGCTTTGTATTTTTCCTATTATTGACATCTCATTAGCCTTAGATGCAAATAGTGGATGGGTGTTAAACACTGGCAGTCCTACTCATATTTGCAATTCCCTGCAGGAAATGTGGGTTAGAAGAAGGCTGAATAAAAGGGAGATCCAGCTTAGAGTTGGAAATGGCGAGACATTGGATATTAAATCCATAGGAATAGTTGTTTTAAATCTCTCTAATGGTTGTAAATTAGATTTACGAGACTGTTATTATGTACCCTTATTTATCAGACAAATAATATCGTTGCTAATATAGATAAAGAGAGATATAAAATAAACATTAAGGATGACACTTTATGTTTGTATGATAAAGAAAATTTATTAAAATGTGAATGTTCATTATCAAATGGTCACTATGTTTTGGAAAGATGTAGAGATGTCTTTAATATAGAAAAAGAATACAAGTAGGAAGTCTGAACTAAATAATACTGAATTATGGCGTATGAGATTAGGCCACCTGGGTGTTAGACGTCTATCCAAATTAGTAAAGGATGGTTTGATTGAAAATCTTGCCTTAGATCCTTATCCGATTTGTGAGTCATGCATCCAAGAAAAGATGACAAAGGCCCATTTCAAGGTGTTGGACACCCTGCTGGAGATTTACTGGAGCTAATACACAGCGATGTGTGTGGTCCATTAAATCATGCCGCTCATGATGGTTCAACATACTTTGTGACTTTCACAGATGACAAGTCTAGATATAGATATATCTATTTGATGAAACATAAGTCGGAATATTTGACAAGTTTAAAATATTCCCAAACGAAGTAGAAAAACAAACTAGTAAATTGATCAAATGTCTTAGATCAGATCGAGGAGGTGAATATATGAGTGAAGAATTCAGAAATTATTTAAGGGAGAATGGAATTCTTGCCCAAAATAGCCTACCAGGAACACCTCAACACAATGGAGTGTCTGAGCGAAGAAATCTTACTTTATTGGATATGGTGCGAACAATGATAAGCTATACAGATCTTCCTTATTACCTTTGAGGTTATACTTTAATAACTGCTATCCACATACTTAATAGGGTTCCATCAAAAGCTATTTCTACGACCTCCTATCAGATATGGTTCGGTAGAAATCCAAGTCTTAGGCATTTAAAGATTTGGGGATGTCCTGCATATGTTAGAATTGCGCAGCGGGATAAACTAGCACCCAGAGGGTATAAATGTAGGTTCGTTGGATATCCTAATAATTCCATGGGATATCAATTCTGCGATTCCGAGCAACGAAATGTATTTGTTGTTCGCTTTGCAACTTTTCTTGAAAAGTAATTTTTGAGAGAAAATGGGAGTTGTAAAGAGATTAAACTTGATGAGTTTGATCCCGACATTAAGGAACCTGAGATGGAACCAGAGATCCAAATAGTTAAAGGATCTACAACACAATTTCTACGTAAGTCAAATAGAATATCAAAGCCTCCTAAAAGACTATTTTTAACATCTGATGTGAGCCTTAATGTTCTCCTCTTGGAGGAAACAAATTCGACTATGTATAAAGAAGCGATATTGGATATCGATTCGGGAAAATGGCAGGAAGCCATGAAATTCGAAATGGATTCAATGCATACCAATCAAGTCTGGGACTTAGTTGAACTTCCTAAATAAGTTAAACATATAGGTTGTAAATGAGTTTACAATAGGAAGTGAGGGCCCGATGGAAATGTGGACACCTTTAAGGCCCGACTGGTAGTGAAAGGTTACACTCAACGTCCTGGGATTGACTATGAGGAAACTTTTTCACCAGTAGCCATGCTAAAATCCATTAGGATTCTTTTAGCCATTGCTGCATATCACGACTATGAGATATGGCTGATGGATGTGAAAACCGCTTTCCAAAATTGATTCCTTGAAGATGATATCTATATGGAACAATCAGAGGGTTTCGTATCCAGTGAGACTTCAAACTTGGTTTGTAAGCTCCAAAAATCTATTTATGGACTTAAACAAGCATCCCGAAGCTGGAATCGTCATTTTGATGAGATAATTAGATTATCTGGATTCATAAAAAAACCATGTGTTTATAAGAAAGTTAGTGGGAGCATGATATTATTCCTAGTCTTGTATGTAGATGACATCCTTATCATTGGAAATGATATATGGATGATGCAAAGTGTGAAAGCATACCTTTGCAAGAACTTATCCATGAAAGATATGGGTGAAGCTTCTTATATACTAGGTATAAGGCTCTACCGAGATAGAGTTAAGAAGCTTATAGGGTTGTCACAATCAACGTACATAGACAAGATGTTAGAAAGGTACAGTTTTACCAACTGGAAGGTAGCAAATGTACCTTTCTGATACGACATACATCTTTCGAAGAAAATGGCACCTCAAACTGAGGAAGAGAGAATTATGATGTCTAACTTGCCATATGCTTCTTGTATTGGAAGCATAATGTATGATATATTATGTATTAGACCTGACATCAGTTTCGGCGTCAGTGTGACCAGCCGATATCAATCTGATCCAGGTAATGATCATTGGACAGTCATGAAACATATCCTGAAATATCTTAAAGGTAATAAGGATAAGTTTTTGATATATGGAGAAAATGAGCTATAAGTTAAGGGTTATACAGACTCCGACTTCCAGGGAGATCCAGATGATAGAAAATCTACATCAGGAATTCATGATACATATTTACCCTTACCGGTGGTGCTGTAAGTTGGCGTTGTTCAAAGCAAGGCTCAACAGCTGATTCCACATCTGAGGCGGAATTTATAGCGGCTTCAGAAGCTGCTAAAGAAGCTGTTTGGATTATAAATTTTATCACAGAACTTGGCGTTGTGCCTAGTATTACAGATTCGATCCTATTGTACTGTCATAATAATAGAGCCATCGCGCAGACAAATGAGCCAAGGGAGGATTCCAAGTCTAAACAAATGGAAAGGAAATACTGAGTAATTAGAGAGATAATTGAACGGAAAGACATAATGGTCTTGAAGGTTCAAGGACAAGACAACACAGCAGACCCGCTTTCAAAGGCCTTACCTCCTAAGTTATTCGATAAACATGTGGAGGAGATAGGACTACGGTACCATCCAGATTGGCACTAAGCAAATGGTAGTTTGATGGAGTTGGTGCTTGGAGTGCCAATCCGATTTTACATTTTATTATTTATTAATAAAATAACTATATTTTTCATTTCATACTTAATAATGATATTGTCATTATGCGTATTAGATTGATGTATAGATATGTTAAGAATGACATTGACCTTAGAATAGTTTTGACACTAGGTGTAAACTTTTCTTAAAGTAAATATTCATAGTCGTTGGTTTTGGAATGCGGTCGAATTCATATAACTTAGAAGACTAGCATCTGTCGTATATTGGAATTGGAGTTCCAATGGTTTAATGCGATGTACCATGAGTTTTGGAAACTCATATAGGCATGTGGGTATTCGTTGGAGCGAATACTGAAACGCTCACAAGTGATTCCTAATAGTTGGAAGTACACACCACCATCACTAGGAATCTTCTCGAGTCGAGTAGCATATGTAATCCTTTGACTATAGGATATCATTAATTTTGTGTGAGATCCTCAACACTTAGATGCCATGTATGTTAGAAACATTTCATGGTCTCGCCTCTAGATGTTTGTTGGGTGTAGACCGATGCACTCAGTAATCAATTGCGAAGCTGATGAGTGATAAATGTATCACTATTTCCCACTCGTTTAACTTAATATTTTGTATAGTTTCTTGAGTTTTGTGAATATTTTTGATGTGTTTTGTGTTATTTTGCAGATCAATAAAGTTTCAAGATATTCTGGAGGTGATTTGGAGCAAAATTGTGAAATTTGGCAAAAAGGGTATTTTGGTAATTTTGGGCGTCCCGACACCGAGGATATTTTGGTAATTGCACCACCATGCCACATGTCAAAGATTCAACGAGCCGTCATTTTTAGCACAACATGCCACGTGTCGAAAATTCAGCGATCCAAAAAAAATAATAATAAAAAAATAAAAATCAGAAAAAATAATAAAAAAATAAAAATCAGAAAAATAATAATAAAAAATTAGATTTTTTTTGCCTATAAATAGATTTCGAATTTTTAGTTTCAAATGTACCTCTTCCTCTGAAATCTTATAAATAAAAGAGAGTTCTTCTTATTTGCTTCTTTTATTCAGTTTTATTTACGATTTGTAGTAGTAATTCTATCCATCTATGATGGGGTAACTTCTCTATGCTGAGGTAATAAGGTAATACTTTTACTTTTACTATTTAGATTAATCTCCCTTAAAAATAATATATTTACTATTTAAAAAATGAATTAATCAGGATACCGCCAGATTGGTCGGTTGGTAATAAAATTCCTTTTTCGCCTTTATGGCTGGTTATTTTGGTTCCGCCTTTATGGCTGGTTACTTTGGTTCCGCCTTATGGCTGGTTTACTTAAATTGACTTAATCAGGTTACCGCCTATATGGCTGGTTGGAAATAATCACAAGTTTATATATCATTTTATTGGGAGATATCTAAATAGTAAATAGTAGAAGTTGATTCCTTTTGTCTTAGCATTTCTTTTCGTTTCTTTGCAAATTACTACTTTACAAATACTTTTCAGCAATTTCTATTTATGTCTTTTAAGTTTTTATCAGTTTTAGTTATGTGTTGTAACTAAGTTAAATATCTAGGGTTGTGATAAAATCTAATATCACCAGTTTATAAAGGGTTAGATTATAGTATTGGTAATTAAAGAATTATTTGTTGAGTCATAATCTTAAAGCCTTTTTATTAACTGGCCATTAATAAAATTGATTAGTTAAACTTAAAATGAACTAGACATAGGGATTTTAAGTTTAAGACCTTATACTCAACACCCACGATCTTCTTTAAGGATAGATAAACCTTTAATAGATTTCCTTACAGGATAGAAATATACCTGTTGGGCGGGGGTAATCAATAATTGGAATTCAATCTTAATGAATCTAGGTAATTTAATTGACATAGACATATGATTCAATTTGATTATTCTAGGTATTTGTGAATGACCATCGGAAGAGGCTTTTACATAATTTAGTATTCCAGATTAATAATTTAATATTTTACCCAACTATGATTTAACTACTTCATCTTTTAATTAATATTGGAAGAATTCACAACCCTAGATAGTCTTAATTCTCATTAATCTCTCTCAAATTTCTTTTACTTGTTTAAAATTTAGAATCATCATTATCTTTTCAAACAACTTGTTAGATATAGTAATCACTTGACCTCATAAAATTAATAGAATAGATATTAAGTCCTCGTGGGATCGATACTTTTTATACTATTTGAATGATACGTGTGCTTGCGTTATACGTGTGTGTTTACGCCGGTCAAGTTTTTGGCGCCATTGTCAGGGACTTCTTTATCTTTTATTATTAGTTTTAAGGTTAGATACGTTACTTGTATCTAATTTTCTTTTTACTTATTGTTTTCGTTTTATTGTGTTTCAGGTTATCATAATCTTAATGAGACGAACCAGAAGCTTTGAACTACAATCGCTTGACCCAAAAATTGAAAGAACCATCAGACAATTGAGAAGGGAAAGATGACAAGGCCAAGAAGCAATTGTAACATGGAACCTGAACCTTTGGAGTTTGCACCACCAATTCCCATTCGAGACAGAACCATTCCGGTGGTTGACAAACTCATTTCATGTATTGTACTTCCTCCCTTACCAGCAAATGCAGGTGACATCAAAACTTGCATTCAGATGATACAATAATCAGTACAGTTTGGGGGGAATGCAACTGAAGATCCTAATGCCCACATCAGCAACTTCCTGGAAGTTTGCGGTACTTTCAATTACAACCGAGAAGCTGAAGAAGCAATGCGACTTCGTGTTTTTCCATACTCTTTGAAGGACAGAGCTAAAGCTTGGCTACATTCACTACCAGCTGGTTCCATCACCACTTGGAACGCTTTAGCCACCAAATTTCTTGCAAAGTACTTTCCACCAGCCAGAACTGGAATGTTGAGGAATGACATCACATCCTTTGTACAACAAGAATCAGAAACTCTCTACGAAGCTTGGGAAAGGTACAAAGATTTGCTCAGGAAATGTCCTCACCATGAGATTCCAAAATGGCTTCAAGTTCAAACATTCTATAATGGACTTTCTGGAATAATGAGAACCACAATTGATGCTGCTGCCGGAGGAGCATTAATGGCAAAAGGAGAAGATCAAGCTTGGGACCTAATTGAAGAAATAGCCAACAACAATTCCTTGTGGCCAACTAAAAGGAGCTTGATTCAAAGAATTGCAGGAATTTATGAGGTTGGAGCCAATACATCAGTCAACACCAAGCTAGATCAAATATGCAAATTCATGGAGACTCTTAACATTGGATCCATAAGTTCACCATATGGAGGAGCACCATAATCAAATCAACATGAAGAAACAGTGAATTATGTCAACAATTTCAACAGACAATGGAACAATCCATATTCCAACACCTACAACCCAGGGTGGAGGAATCATCCCAATTTTTCATGGAGCAACAATTCAGGCCAACAACAGAACTATCCACCACCTGGATTTCAGCAACATAACAAAGGCCAGGAGCAGACAAATGAACCAGGAATAGCAGAAGTGCTGGCTCAGTTAAAAAAGTACGATGCTATGTTTCAGAGCCAATCTGCTTCCATCAAAGCACTGGAAAATCAGATTGGACAACTGGCCAATGCTCAGAATTATAGATCGCCACGTACCCTTCCTAGTAACACAGAGCCAAATCCAAGGAACATGGGGAAGGAACAATGTCATGCCATCATATTAAAAAGCGGTACTGAAATCAACAAAGATGTTGGAGCCAAAACAGCTGCTGAGGAATTAGCAAAAGAAGATGAACAACAGATGGAGGAAAAAGAAGCAAAGGAAAAACATACCAATGAAAAAGAAGCAAAGGAAAAAGAACAGATCACTCCACCTCCACCTTTTCCTCAGCGTCTTCAGAAAAGCAAACTGGACAAGCATTTCGCTCGATTCTTGGAGGTTTTCAAAAAGCTGCACATCAATATCCCATTTGCAGAAGCTTTGGAACAAATGCCCAATTACTAAATTCATGAAAGACATTCTTTCACGAAAACGGAGATTGGGAGATTATGAAACAGTAGCATTATCAGAAGAATGCAGCGCCATCATTCAGAGAAAACTTCCCCCAAAGTTGAAAGATCCTGGAAGTTTCACCATTCCTTGCATCATAGGAGAACATAATTTTGGTAAGGCTTTATGTGATTTAGGTGCAAGTGTTAACTTAATGCATTTTTCTATTTACAGGAAACTGCAAATTGGAGAAGCAATGCCTACTTCAGTTTCATTGCAACTTGCTGATCGAACGCTCGCATTTCCAAGAGATTGTTTTGAAGATGTGCTGGTTAAAGTTGATAACTCATTCTCCCAGCAGACTTCATTATCCTTGACATGGATGAAGACAAAGATGTTCCAATCATCCTTGGGAGACCATTCTTAGCAACTGGTCGAACTGTGATTGATGTACAAAAAGGAGAACTGACCATGAAAGTTCAGGACCAAGAAGTTACATTCAATGTTTTCAAAGCCATGAAATTCCCGAGTGAAGAAGAAGAGGAAGAATGTTTCAGAATTGATGTTATTGATAGTATCATTCATGATACTGATACAGTTCCTACCGATAAACTTGAAGCTTGCATCACCAACATGACTGAAACTGAGTTAGATGCTGAAATTCTGGAATGTATCAACTATCTTGACAAGCTTCTCATTTCAAAGTGACACAACCATTGAAAGTTTAGAACTACCAAAGAAAGATCGAATCAAGCCTTCGATTGAAGAATCACCACAATGGAGCTGAAGTTACTTCCAAGTCATCTCAGGTATGCATTTCTTGGAAACTTTTCTGAATTACCTGTTATTATTTCATCTTCTCTAACATTGGAGCAAGAAGAAAAGTTATTAAGAGTATTACGAGAGCACAAGAAAGCCATAGGCTGGACTATAGCAGACATTCGAGGCATTAGTCCATCATTCTGCATGCACAAGATCCTGATGAACGATGAGTATAAACCCACAGTAGAACATCAACGGAGACTCAATCCAATCATGAAGAAGTTGTGAGAAAGAAATCATCAAATGGTTGGATGCTGGCATCATTTACCCCATCTCAGACAGCAGTTGGGTAAGTCCTATGCAGTGTGTACCAAAGAAAGGAGGAATTACTGTGGTTACCAATGAAAAGAATGAGCTAATACCAACAAGAACGGTGACTGGATGGAGAGTATGTATGGACTACAGGAAGTTGAACAAAGCCACAAGGAAGATCATTTTCCGCTACCATTCATTGATCAGATGCTGGACAAATTGGCAGGACATGAGTTTTATTGTTTTCTGGATGGATATTCAGGATACAATCAGATTTCCATCACCCCAGAAGATCAGGAGAAAACCACATTTACATGTCCTTATGGTACTTTTGCTTTCCGTAGGATGCCATTTGGATTATGTAATGCTCCATGCCACATTTCAGCGTTGCATGATGGCTATCTTTTCAGACATGCTGGAGCAGAGTATGGAGGTTTTTATGGATGACTTTTCTGTATTTGGAGATTCTTTTGATCATTTTTTGTTAAATCTTGAACAGGTATTACAAAGATGTGAAGATACAAATCTGATACTACTCAACTGGGAGAAATGCCATTTTATAGTGCAGGAAGGCATAGTTCTTGGACACCGGATCTCACAAAAGGGAATCGAGGTAGACAAAGCAAAGATAGAGACAATTGAAAAATTACCTCCACCAACATCGGTCAAAGGAATTCGGAGTTTTCTTGGACATGCAGGTTTTTACAGGAGATTTATCAAAGACTTTTCCAAAATTGCAAAACCTCTTTGCAATCTTCTGGAAAAAGATGTGTCATTCAACTTCATCAAAGAATGCCAGGAAGCTTTTGAGATCTTAAAACAGAAGCTGGTCTCTGCCCCCATCATAGTAGCACCAGATTGGACCCTTCCATTTGAGGTAATGTGTGATGCTAGTGATTTTGCTGTAGGTACAGTTTTGGGACAACGCAAAGCAAAGATATTCCACACCATTTACTACTCCAGCAGAACTTTGAATGAAGCTCAACTCAACTACACAACCACTGAAAAAGAATTGCTTGCAGTTGTGTTTGCTTTTGACAAATTTCGCTCTTATCTGTTGGGTCCCAAAGTGGTGGTCTACACGGATCATTCAGCAATCAAATACTTGATTTCAAAGAAAGATGCCAAACCCAGATTGATCCGTTGGATTCTTCTTCTGCAAGAATTCGATGTGGAGATCAGAGACAGGAAAGGAACAGAAAACCAAGTGGCAGATCATCTATCAAGGCTCGAGAATGAAGAAACAACTGGCAAAGATCTAATAATCAAAGAAACTTTTCCAGATGAACAGTTGTTTACCATAAAACAGCGGGAAATCCCTTGGTATGCTGACTATGTTAACTATATAGTGTCAGGAAAATGGCCGTTAGAATGGACAACTCAGCAACGGAAGAAATTCTTCAAAGAAGTTAAACAATATGTTTGGGATGAGCCATACCTATTCAAACGATGTGCTGATCAATTACTGAGACGTTGTGTTCCACAAGAAGAAGTCAAAAGTATTTTGCAGCACTGTCATTCATCATTATATGGCGGACATTTCAGTGGAAATAAAACTGCAGCTAAAGTCCTTCAATCAGGTTTGTTCTGGCCCACTCTTTTTAAAGATGCTCATTTATTTGTTCTTCAATGTGACAGATGTCAGAGAATGGGAAATATTTCGAGGAGAAATGAAGGACCGTTGCAAAATATTCTGGAAGTGGAGATATTCGATGTCTGGGGAATTGATTTAATGGGACCATTTGTTCCATCATTCGGAAACCTGTACATCTTGGTTGCTGTAGACTATGTCTCAAAATGGGTTGAAGCAATTGCACTACCATCCAATGATTCAAAAGTGGTGATCAAATTCTTGAAAAAGAATATTTTCACTCGATTCGGAACACCTCGTGCAATCATCAGTGATGGTGGCTCTCATTTCTGCAACAGATATTTTAATGCACTCCTATCCAAATACGGAGTTACTCACAAAGTTGCCACAGCCTACCATCCACAGTCAAATGGGCAAGTTGAAATTTCAAACAGAGAAATCAAAAGAATCTTGGAAAGAACTGTTGGATCAACAAGGAGGGACTGGTCAACAAAACTAGATGATGCATTATGGGCCTACCGGACAGCTTACAAGACACCCATTGGTATGTCCCCATATCGATTGGTGTTTGGGAAAGCATGCCATCTGCCAGTTGAGCTTGAACACAAGGCGTACTGGGCACTGAAGAAGTTGAATTTTGATCCACAAGCTGCAGGAAAGAAAAGACTTCACCAACTCAATGAATTGGAGGAATTTCGCCTACAAGCTTATGAGAATGCCAAATTGTACAAAGAAAAGACCAAGAAATGGCATGACCTAAAAATAGTACACAGACAGTTAAAACCAAAGCAACAGGTCTTGTTATATAACTCGAGGTTGAAACTTTTTCCTGGAAAGTTGAAATCAAGGTGGTCAGGTCCATTTCTGATCACTCAGGTTTTACCATCTGGAGCTGTTGAGTTACTAGATCCCAACACCAATAACACATTCAAAGTTAATAGTCAGCGTGTCAAGCACTACTTGGGAGAACCGTTGGAGCGACAAAAAGAAAGTGTCACACTTTCAGATCCAGCATAAAGTTCAGGCAGTCACGTCTAGCTGACGACTTAAAACTTAGCGCTCGCAGGGAGGCAACCCATGCAATTTGTGTATAAATTGTGATTTGGTATAATTTAATTTTGTGTGTTTAGTTTTTGCAGTTTAAGACATTTCAAGATGGAAGAAGCTCTCGCAAGTCTTCACAAGCAATTTCCTTCTCTCCCTCAAAAATCTCTGATGAAAGTTTACAAAGCTCGCTTGGAATGAATGAGACTACTAATGATCAAAGGTATTCCTACTGATATTTGTTGGGTAATCGAAGCACGTATCCGTCTAGCAGGTGAGTTTTCTGAGACTTGTAGTTCTTATTTACCTGGTTTTGGAAGAAGCACCTATGCAAAGAAACGTAGAGCTAAGCAAATAGGTGTTTGTTACAAATGTGCGCGATGGAATTGCAATACTCGTTGTCGTCTTTAGGAATGGTGTCGGATAACGTGAAGATAAGATTAAATTCATTAGGGATGGGTTGAGTAAGGAGTCTTTAGATGATATATCTTCGACTCTTGAGACGCATCCCAGTGGATATGTTCACATAGCCTTTCACAGGTTACATACACAATATCAAAAAGAAAGACAACAATTAAGTCTAGGGAATCTGACTCAAAAAGACCCTGTTTGCCAATTTATAAGAAAATTGGATGGGAAGCTTGTTCCTGACGCATAGATGTCAATCAAGCCGTTACTTTTCTTGTACATATTATATCTCTTTGTCGTTTTCTAGTAATTGATTTTTTTATTGTTTTCTCCGACAGGATCTAGATCTTGTTGACTATCACGATCTATTTTATTATTTTGCTACTAATCATCCTTCGGAAGATACTTGTGCTATTATTTTATTCACCCTTTTCAGGTACTATAAATTCAACTCATCATTGCACTTTTGAAGACATCCATAGTAAAAAAATGGAAGCCACTTCAAGAAGACGAGTTGAAAATATTTGTGTGTTTTGCGGTAGTACTGTGGTACTAAACCACAATACATAGAAGCAGCACAAGAATTGGGTCGAGTCTTAGCAGCAAGGAATATGCATTTAATATATGGCGGAGGCAATCTTGGACTAATGGGGATCGTTTCAAAGGCCGTACAAGAAGAAGGCAGTCATGTTTTGGGAATCATCCCAAAACCCTTGGCAGAGGCAAATCTTATTGGATCATCAAACGGAGAGGAACTGATCGTGCCAGGTATGTCTGAACGATTGGTAGAAATGATTAACAGTGCTGATGCTTTTATTGCTTTGCCAGTGGTTTGGGTACATTGGAGGAAATTTTTATAGTACTATCGTGGGCGAACCTGAACATACACCAAAACGCTTGGACTGCTCAACGTTGATGGATTTATGATTTTTCTTTGTGTGTTTCTTGATGATGCCCGGAGAAATGGGTTCGTGACAAAACCGATGAAAGAACTCATTTTTACTGCCAGAACTGCTCCAGATTTAATTGATCAACTCATAGCCTATGAACCACAAGTTGACCCTATCATTTCAAAGATAAAATGGTCCGATGATGATCGTGGTAAGAGACGTCGGATTAATCTGGATCTTAACCTTAAATTTTTTGTAGAGTTTCACAGCTAACCAGGTATTATCTTCTAAATTCTCCTTTTATCTTGATTTTTAGTTTTTTTGTTTTAGTCCAAATTTTTTCGAAAAATTAAAAAAAATTAAAAAAAATTTCAAAAATTACAAAAATATTTTGAATTTTATCAAAGGCATATTTAAAGCTAGGTGATGGTTTGGTGTCTTCCTTCACTCACTACCTTTCTATAAGGAAAAGCTGTGAAGGCACCTAGATAATCATTCACTTGTAGCGTGTTGTGATAGACTAGTTTGGAGGACTCGTTGTTTATTCCTGACACCAAGCGATAAGAGCCTAAGGGGCTTGGGTATTTAAGTGAGTCTCGCTCCACCTTCCCTTTGGAGAATTTACAACGGGAAGTCCATTCGACAGTTAGTCACACACCATAAACTCGTTGGCACGTACCATAAGGTATAAAAAAGGTGCGTTCACTTGGTCGCTTGAACCATTGAGTGGGGAGTCCTAGTTGTGAACAATCCTTCGTCAGCGAGAGCCTTTTGATTAAACTTCTAAAAACATGTAATTATAATTATATGACCAATAGAAATGTTTTGTTGTTATGTTGACTAAAAAGATGAAATTGGTAAGAAATATTGTGTAAGGAATTCTCACTCCTGAGACGTATTTCAAACCTAATTCAAAACAAGTTAATTTTTGTTTATTCACTTTTGAATTATTAATTTGTAAATTCTCCATAAAACTGACTAAAATGAATCTTCATATACTTAGTTAGCAGATATTATCAACATTCATGGTAACATACAGACATGAGCTAAAATTGAAAAGTTTGTAATATCCAGTACTCTAGTTCATTTGGAGGAAACATCTAAAAAAATAGTGATGGAATAAAAAAAAAAAAAAAAAACATCTGAGATCCGAGTTATTAAGTCTGTAAGGGTATTTTAATACCTAGTGCCCTAAAACCAACTGGTTTGGGAGTCATTGGCCCAAAGCTCGTTACATGGATCAAAAATGATGAAAATTTTTTATATATGTATATATATCTGAAGTCTGAGTAATTAAGTCCTTAGAGGTGTCTTAACACCTGATGCCCTAAAGCCAACTGGTTTGGGAGTCACCGACCTAAAGCTCGCTACATAGATGGAAGATATTGTATATTATAAAAAAATAGAGAAAAAATCAAAGAGAAAAATCAGAAAAATCAGAAAATTTATTCCATTACTACAAAAGATGTGAATTCTGATAAAACTTTAGAACAAAAAATTACTCTCTTATCAACTGCACTTATGACCGTTGTGGGCAAAAATGAGTTGTTTAATATTTTGTTGGCTGTATATATGAAGAATGGTAAAAATAATCGGAGAATTTACTTATTCAGTAATTTAGAATGAAACAAAACATCTAGTAACTTGGATTAGAAATTTCACCTGATTAGTCACTAACATATTATTCTCTTCCGCTTGTCTTTTTGCTTTTGTGTGCATTAGTTTCACTACCTTTTTACTTTTATAAAATGTTTGTGGGTATCATTGCTGTAAACCTTCACGAGACTACAACTCGTCCACTAGGGACACCTAGGTTTTTAAAGGCTTGTTGCATATGCAAAATGCAATCGTGATCCCTACGAAAGTGGCTTAGTTAAAATTTTATTATGTTATTTATTTGCTCGAGGACTAGCAAAATGTTAGTTTGGTGGGGGTGTGATGAGTGATAAATGTATCACTATTTCCCACTCATTTAACTTAATATTTTGTATAGTTTCTTGAGTTTTGTGAATATTTTTGATGTGTTTTGTGTTATTTTGCAGATAAATAAAGTTCAGGACATTCTGGAAGTGATTTGGAGCAAAACAGGAAAACTGGGGCCAAAAAGGGTATTTTGGTAATTTTGGGCATCCCGACACCGAGGGTATTTTGGTAATTGCACCCCATGCCACATGTCAAAGATTCAACGAGCCGTCTTTTAGCACACCATGCCACGTGTCGAAAATTCAGCGATCCAAAAAAAAATAATAACAAAAAATAAAAATCAGAAAAAAAATAAAAAAATAAAAATCAGAAAAATAATAATAAAAAATTAGATTTTTTTGCCTATAAATAGATTTCGAATTTTTAGTTTCAAATGTACCTCTTCCTCTGAAATCCTTATAAATAAAAGAGAGTTCTTCTTATTTGCTTCTTTATTCAGTTTTATTTACGCTTTGTAGTAGTAATTCTATCCATCTATGATGGGGTAACTTCTATATGCTGAGGTAATAAGGTAATACTTTTACTTTTATGATTTAGATTAATCTCCCTTAAAAATAATATATTTACTATTTAAAAAATGAATTAATCAGGATACCGCCAGATTGGTCGGTTGGTAATAAAATTCCTTTTCCGCCTTAATGGCTGGTTATTTTGGTTCCGCCTTTATGGCTGGTTACTTTGGTTCCGCCTTTATGGCTGGTTTACTTAAATTGACTTATCAGGTTACGGTACCGCCTATAGGGCTGGTTGGAAATAATCACAAGTTTATATATCATTTTATTGGGAGATATCTAAATAGTAAATAGTAGAAGTTGATTCCTTTTACCTTAGCATTTCTTTTCGTTTCTTTGCAAATTACTACTTTACAAATACTTTTCAGCAATTTCTATTTATGTCTTTTAGTTTTTATCAGTTTTAGTTATGTGTTGTAACTAAGTTAAATATCTAGGGTTGTGATAAAATCTAATATCACCAGTTTTAAAGGGTTAGATTATAGTATTGGTAATTAAAGAATTATTTGTTGAGTCATAATCTTAAAGCCTTTTTATTAACTGGCCATTAATAAAATTGATTAGTTAAACTTAAAATGAACTAGACATAGGGATTTTAAGTTTAAGACCTTATACTCAACAACCCACGATCTTCTTTAAGGATAGATAAACCTTTAATAGATTTCCTTACAAGATAGAAATATACCTGTTGGGCGGGGGTAATCAATAATTGGAATTCAATCTTAATGAATCTAGGTAATTTAATTGACATAGACATATGATTCAATTTGATTATTCTAGGTATTTGTAAATGACCATCGGAAGAGGCTTTTACATAATTTAGTATTCCAGATTAAAAATTTAATATTTTACCCAACTATAATTTAACTACTTCATCTTTTAATTAATATTGGAAGAATTCACAACCCTAGATAGTCTTAATTCTCATTAATCTATTCTCAAATTTCTTTTACTTGTTTAAAATTTAGAATCATCATTATCTTTTCAAACAACTTGTTAGATATTAGTAATCACTTGACCTCATAAAATTAATAGAATAGATATTAAGTCCTCGTGGGATCGATACTTTTTCTACTACTTGAACGATACGTGCGCTTGCGTTATACGTGTGTGTTTACGCCGGTCAGAAGTAAGATAGGATCTGTCGGCCGTATATGTACAATAAGGGGTTTAGGTATCCATGTGAGTAAAGTCATGATTCTTAAAGACTTTGGCAGAATCCGATCACCTATGGTGGATTGCATCAGTTGTAAGAATCGTGGACATGTCGACATGAGATGTGCGCCTCAGAAACTTGAAGGTATATTCTATGATTCCTAAGCACAACTCGGATAGCCTACAATAGATGAATTATTAAACATATGTGATAACCTCGATTTGTATAGTTCGGAAAGGTCGTTTGTGTCCATCGTTAATTTAGAGGTGGCCGAATTGCGTACATATTAGCTAGGCTTATATGACGAACGTGTCTGAACTTAGAGAGTCCCAATATTAAGTGTACTCGTTGAGAACTTAGGTAGCCGATTAATTTTGATAAAAGATAATATTCGATATTATAAATATCACCATGATAATCAAGTGTTATTAGATAACATTGATTATTTACTTTGACCTATTTGAATTAATTGGATTAATTCAAAATTACACAAAGGGCTTAATTATAAATTCATAAATATTTCTACCATTTGAGGATATTTTGGTAATTCCAAATTTGTATTAATAGGTGTAATTCTATATGTCTTGTTTTAATTGGATTAAATCAAAGTGGTAGACATTGAACTAATCCATTAAGTAAATATTGCCTTGATTTAATTTATTTAAATCAAAGTGGTAGATAATGGGATTAGTCACACCTAATTATTAATATTTGGATGAATTTAATTAAGCATACCTAATATTTGATAAGACATTTAGTGATTAAAAATTGCCTAAGTTTTGCTATAAATAGCAAGCTTTTAGGAAGGTTTTAATTAAGCTTAAGCAAGGTAAAAAATTTGTGAAAGTTATACACAAATATTTCTTAGAGAAAAATTAGCCTAAGTTATAGAAGTGTTTAGAGAAGCTTGTGAGGTCTCTATAACATTTCATCTAAGAGAAATCAAGATTTGATCTTGGAGTGAAGCTTGCTAGCATTGGAATCAAGGTTGAATCTTGAAGAAAATCTTACAAAACTTTGGAAGTTCTCCCACCATTTCAACAAAGAGAAGGAAATTGGATCTTTACTTCAAGCTAGCTAGGTAAGTTTGAAATTCTATTAAGTTATGAAATATGTATTGGATGCATGATCACATGACTTAATGTTGAAATAAGGCTAATAAATTGTGTTAGGATACTTTAAAAGTATAAACACAACATACTTGTAATTAGGTCAAATATATTCATGTTGGACATGGAACAATTAATAAGAGTTTAGAACTCAAGATTAAAAGCTTAGAGCTAAGGCTACTATTCTAGAATCACTTGACCACCTTTAGGTGAACTAGAATTGTTCATGAGACATTTCTTAATGGGATTCTAAAATTGGTTTATGATTAGATTCAAAATTTACACAAGTGCGTATTTAGAATAAATTTATGTTTTGTAAAAATATTTGATATTTTGAAAAACTTAATTTTTATTCTATAATATGTGTTGATGTTGGTTCTAATGTTAAAATTAATTTCGGCCGAAAACAATTAAAACAAAAAAATAAATTTTTCTGCCCAGCTAGCGCTACAGTGCGCGAGCACACTATAGCGCGCGTCACGTGTCATGCGCATTGATTTTGTTTTGCTTCGTTCTAGAGTTTCTGGACTCCGATTCAACCTCGTGTTTTTCCTATACACTCGTAATGGAATATAGTATTTCATTAAATAACTTTAAAATACACGCATGCTTGATATCTATGGGTTAGACCCATTTTTCCGCTGCGCGGACACGATCCGACCCTAGGGGTTCCACAACTGTCCTAACACATAGCTCGTTTGTACTTCTGGTAGTATGTCAGAATAACTACATGGGAATTCTCAACTTGGATCTAGAATATAATTGTTCTCGTGAGGAATACTATTCGAATAATCTGGGAAAGCTGACTAACCTGTCTATGGATCTTGAGGACGTACTCGAGGATCGGATACTGGAGAGGTAGTCCCTCGCATACAAGTATCTCGGACATACTATGTATACAAGACCCCATCACTCTACCCACTGCAGTCACTGACTCCCTAGACCATGCTCTGATACCATCTTTGTAACATCCCCGATTCATGAGATGTTACCGGTATTGGATAGACCATACTAATCCCATGAACCTCTGACTCCTTAACCATGATTATAAACTAATATTATTTTATGTATTTAAATATCTCAAGTATGAGACCGTAGCGCAAGGTTAAAAACATAACATACAAACTCAACATTAATGACTGTACTCAATAACACTTACTTTTACAATGATTATTACAACCAAAGACTAATACATAACTTTTACTTGACTATGACTGGACTCTCACTCTTTCTGACTTGAACTGATACACTTCATACCCTAGTGATTGCATCAGTATCCGTCCTCCCGAGCTTCTCCTCCGAGAATACCTGTGAAACAGGGAAATTGAGAGTGGGGGTTAGATCGTTGTACGATCAAAGTGAGTGGATGAAAACAAGAACACTGATATAAAAACATTTGGTTCTGAAATCAAAATTCTAGAAATAACATTATATAAAAACTATTTTTCTGAATATCTTATCTAAAATCTATTTTATAAAACTTATCTTTCTGAAAACTTCTTTTCAAAGTCTGGTTTTGTAAACTTGTAACTGAAAAGTCTACTCTGAGAACTATTTATGAAATGTCTGTTTTCTGAAAACTGTTTCTAAAAATCTTATCTCTGAAAAACTGATCTATCTTTGAAAAACATGACGTATGGGGGCGATATGTATCGTCGTCCCCACATACGCCTAACTAGAGTCAGAAGTGCAAATCCATGACTTTGGGGCGTTACGTATCGCCGTCCCCCAAAGCATGTCACTACTGTCCCTGAAACTAATGGTCTTAGGGCGTTACGTGACCGGCGTAAACACACACGTATAACGCAAGCGCACGTATCGTTCAAGTAGTATAAAAATATCGATCCCACGAGGACTTAATTCCTACTGTTGTTATTAATTGTTGATACTATTTATTTACAAATATCTAATTATAAGGAGAAGTGATTGATTGCTTGAATGATTTGATTTGTAGAATTGCTAAGTAAATAAAAAGATAAAATGACAAAAGAAAATACTAAGGAAAATAAAAAGACTCAAAGATCTAGGGTTGTTAATCTTTCTAATATCAATTAAAAGATGAAGTAGTTAAATCATAGTTGGGTAAATTATTGAATTATTAATCTGGAACACTAATTATGTAAAAGCCTCTTTCGAATGATCATTTACAAATACCTAGTATAATTCAATTGAACCATATGTCTATGTCAATTAAATTACCTAGATTCATTAAGGTTAAGTTCCAATTATGACTACCCCGCCCGACAGGTATATGTCTATCCTGTAAGGAAATCTATTAAAGGGTTATCTATCCTTAAGGAAGATCGTGGATTGTTGAGACTAAGGTCTTAAACTTAAAATCACTATGTCTAGTTCATTTTAAGTTTACCTAATCAATTTTATTAATGGCCAGTTAATAAAAAGCATTAAGAATATGACTCAACAAATAACTCTTTAATTCCAACCAAACTATAATCTAACCCTTTTTAAATCCGGTGATATTAGATTTAATCACAACCCTAGATATTTAACTTAGTTACTATACATAATTAAAACTGATAAAAACTTAAAAGACATAAAATGAAATTGCAGAAAGTAATTAAAATAAATAAATGAAATGCTAAGGTAAAAGGAAATAACTTCTACTATATACTATTTAGATATCTCCCATAAAATAATAATATTTAACTTGTGATATTTTAAACCCACCGTCCAGAATGGCGGTATCCTGATTAAGTCAAATTCAAATATACCAGCCATAAGGCGGAACAGAAATATAAACTTAAACCAACCGTCCAGTGTGGCGGTATCCTCATTAAGTCAGGTTAACCAGATTAAATTAAATAACCAACCGTCCGGAATGGCGGTATCCTTTATTAATCTGATTTTAAATAGTTGATATATCATATTTTAAGGGAGATTAATCTAAAAAGCAATAGTAAAAGAATTACCTTATTACCTCAGCATGGAGAGGTTACCCCCTCATGGATGGATAGAATTACTACTACAAAGCGTAAATAAAACTGAATAAAAGAAGCAAATAAGAAGAACTCTCTTTTATTTATAAGGATTTCAGAGGAAGAGGTACATTTGAAACTAAAAATTCGAAATCTATTTATAGGCAAAAAAATCTAATTTTTTATTATTATTTTTTGATTTTTGAATTTTTTATTATTTTTCTGATTTTTATTATTTTATTATTATTATTTCTTGAATCGCTGAAATTTCGACACGTGGCGTGGTGTGCTAAAAAAGACGGCTCGTTGAATCTTTGACACGTGGCAGACGCCCAAAATTACCAAAATACCCTTTGCGTCGGGACGTCCAAAATACCCTTTTGCCAAATTTCACAGTTTTGCTCCAAATCACCTCCAGAATGTCTTGAAATTTATTTCGGTGTCGGGACAATTACCAAAATACCCTTTTGTGTCGGGACGTCCAAAATTACCAAAATACCCTTTTTGCCAAATTTCACAGTTTTGCTCCAAATCACCTCCAGAATGTCATGAAACTTTATTTATCTACAAAATAACACAAAACACATCAAAATATTCACAAAACTCAAGAAACTATACAAAATATTAAGTTAAATGAGTGGGAAATAGTGATACATTTATCACTCATCACACCCCCAAACCTAACATTTTGCTAGTCCTCGAGCAAAATACAAAATAAAATAACATAATAAAATTTAACTAAGCCACTTTCGTAGGGATCACGATTGCATTTAGCATATGCAACAAGCCTTTAAACCCCTAGGTGTCCCTAGTGGACGAGTTGTAGTCTCGTGAAGGTTTACATCAATGATACCCACAAACATATTACAAAAGTAAAAAGTAGTGAAACTAATGCACACAAAAGCAAAAAGACAAGAGAAATAAAGAAGTTAGTGACTAATCATGTGAAACTTCTACTCCAAGTTATTAGTTGTTTTGTTTCATTTTAAATTACTGAATAAGTAAATTCTCCTATTATTTTTACCATTCTCCATATACACAGCCAACATAATATTAAACAACTCATTTCGCCCATAACAGTCATAAGTGCAGTTGATAATAGAGTAATATTTTTGTCCTAAAGTTTTATCAGATTTCACACCTTTTGTAGTAATGGAATAAATTTTCTGATTTTTCTGATTTTTTCTTTGATTTTTTCTTTTCTCTATTTTTTATTTATATACAATACCTTCCATCTATGTAGCGAGCTTTGGGTCGGTGACTCCCAAACCAGTTGGCTTTAGGGCATCAGGTGTTAAAACACCCCTATGGACTTAATTACTCAGACTTCAGATATTTATATATATATATTTTTATTTCATCATTTTTGATCCATGTAGCGAGCTTTGGGCCAATGACTCCCAAACCAGTTGGTTTTAGGGCATTAGGTATTAAAATACCCTTACAGACTTAATAACTCGGATCTCAGATGTATTATTATTATTATTTTTTTTTTATTCCATCACTAATTATAAATGCTTCTTCCAATTAAACTAGAGCACGGAATATTACAAACTTTTTAATTACAGCTCATGTCTGTATGTTACTATGTATGTTGATAATATCTGCTAACTAAGTATATGAAGATTCATTTTAGTCAGTTTTATGGAGAATTTACAGATTTAATAATTCAAAAGTGAATAAACAAAAATTAACTTGTTTCGAATTAGGTTTGAAATACGTCTCAAGAGTGGAAACTCCTTACACAGCTATTTCTTACCAATTTCATCTTTTTAGTCAACATAACAACCACATATTTCTACTAGTCATAAAACTATAATTTACATGTTTTTTTTTTTTAAAGTTTAATCAAAGACTCAGTTTATGGTGTGTGACTAACTGTCGAATGGACTTCCCGTTGTAGATTCCCCAGAGGGAAGGTGGATCGAGGCTCACTTAAGTACCCTAGCCCCTTAGGCTCTTATCGCTTGTTGTCAGGAATAAACAACGAGTCCTCCAAACTAGTCTGTCACAACACGCTACAAGTGAATGATTATCTAGGTGCCTCCACAGCTTTTCCTTATAAAAAGGTAGTGAGTGAAGGAAGACACCAAACCATCACCTAACTTTAAATATGCCCTTTGTTTTTATTAATTTTTTAATTTTTTTGTATTTTTCGAAAAATTTTGGACTAAAACTAAAAACATAATACAAACAAGTACTATTAACTATTCCTCACCCCCAAACCTAAATGAGACATTGTCCCCAATGTCTTAAAAAGTAGAAGAAGAGTTTAGAAAATCGTACCTGGTTAAATGGGTTGCCTCCCAGCTAGCGCTAAATTTTTCGTCTTCAGCCAGACGTGATTGAATTCTATCTGTCAAGGAGGTTTCAGCGTCGTTTTGGATGTCCGATTAAAGACAATCCCGTGAGCGTTGCTTTTGAAGGGTCTCTTCCAACGGTAAAGTGGCAAAAAGAGTTTTGTCTCATTCAGTGCTTGTGCCACCTTTTTAATCTTTGTTGCTCCAGTGGTTCCTGAAAAGAAAGAAAGAAAATCAAAAGGTCTTGTATGGTGCTTGACTTGGAATGGAAGTTCCATTCTGTCAAGCTTCTGGTTGATATCTTTATATTGTACTCCCCAAAACAGCGATGTTTTTCCTGAATGCTCTGGATCTTTAATAAAGTCAGACATTTGCTCCTCCATTTGCTCTGTTTCTTGCTCCACCTTTTCTTCACAGATGAGTTTGAAAATTTCTGCATTCAGCTCTTCATCTGTCATCTGTGAAATACATGTTTCAAAATTTTCAACCTGAGGAGAAATGTTAGTTTTTAGGTCTTCATCCTCTGATCTGGTTGAAATGATTGGCTCAGGTAGATCTTCATCAAACATTTGTGCAATGGAATCTCCAAGATCTTCATTTTGAGAATACAGAATTTCATCCTCAATTTTTGATGCAGTTGGCACAAACAGCTCAGTTTCATCCTCGTCAGAATCTGAAAAATAGAAATCAAATCGAGACTTTGTCGGTTCGGGTTCCTGAACTGATACCTCTGGTTCTTGATTCTCCTCAGCCTCCTCTTTTGCTAAAGTGTCATCGTGAAATGTTTGGTACTCTGAGGCTTCATCTGAAAATGATTCTTGAGGTATATAGCTCTGGTTTTCTATTAATTGTCTGATCTGATCTGTCATTCTCTGTATGGATCCTGCGTTACTCTGAATTTGTGCATCAAATCGAACTGCTTGTTCTTTGAACGTGAATCAATTGATCTTCCTCAGATGGTTCTGGTTCTTGATAAGAATCGAAGGAAGATGGTGGATAAGATAGAAAATGTGATGATTCTTCGTACCTTGGTTGATTCCAAAAATTCTGCCACTCTGAAAGGTAAATACATTCATCGCTCGGGTGGTTGCCATCACAAATTACACATCTCCCCATTTCATTCTGTTGAGCAAATGTAGTATTGCTTGATTCTGAATTCCAGTGATAATTGTTGGGCTGGACAACAGGCCTCAGAAAACTAGACTGTTGCTCCCAGATTTGGGGTGTATCTTCTTGTAAAGTTCGTGATTTCTCAATTTCCCAATAGTGTTCCATTTTTTTTAATCACCTGAAAACAAAAGAAATAAAAATTACAAAATAAAAGAAAGAAAATTAGATATAAGTAATTTAGATTGTTTCAAAATTAACAACTCAAGAAAAATAAGTCCCCGGCAACGGCGCCAAAAACTTGACCGGCGTAAACACACACGTATAACGCAAGCGCACGTATCGTTCAAGTAGTATAAAAATATCGATCCCACGAGGACTTAATTCCTACTGTTGTTATTAATTGTTGATACTATTTATTTACAAATATCTAATTATAAGGAGAAGTGATTGATTGCTTGAATGATTTGATTTGTAGAATTGCTAAGTAAATAAAAAGATAAAATGACAAAAGAAAATACTAAGGAAAATAAAAAGACTCAAAGATCTAGGGTTGTTAATCTTTCTAATATCAATTAAAAGATGAAGTAGTTAAATCATAGTTGGGTAAATTATTGAATTATTAATCTGGAACACTAAATTATGTAAAAGCCTCTTTCGAATGATCATTTACAAATACCTAGTATAATTCAATTGAACCATATGTCTATGTCAATTAAATTACCTAGATTCATTAAGGTTAAGTTCCAATTATGACTACCCCCGCCCGACAGGTATATGTCTATCCTGTAAGGAAATCTATTAAAGGGTTATCTATCCTTAAGGAAGATCGTGGATTGTTGAGACTAAGGTCTTAAACTTAAAATCACTATGTCTAGTTCATTTTAAGTTTACCTAATCAATTTTATTAATGGCCAGTTAATAAAAAGCATTAAGAATATGACTCAACAAATAACTCTTTAATTACCCAAACTATAATCTAACCCTTTTTAAATCCGGTGATATTAGATTTAATCACAACCCTAGATATTTAACTTAGTTACTATACATAATTAAAACTGATAAAAACTTAAAAGACATAAAATGAAATTGCAGAAAGTAATTAAAATAAATAAATGAAATGCTAAGGTAAAAGGAAATAACTTCTACTATATACTATTTAGATATCTCCCATAAAATAATAATATATTAACTTGTGATATTTTAAACCAACCGTCCAGAATGGCGGTATCCTGATTAAGTCAAATTCAAATATACCAGCCATAAGGCGGAACAGAAATATAAACTTAAACCAACCGTCCAGTGTGGCGGTATCCTCATTAAGTCAGGTTAACCAGATTAAATTAAATAACCAACCGTCCGGAATGGCGGTATCCTTTATTAATCTGATTTTAAATAGTTGATATATCATATTTTAAGGGAGATTAATCTAAAAAGCAATAGTAAAAGAATTACCTTATTACCTCAGCATGGAGAGGTTACCCCCTCATGGATGGATAGAATTACTACTACAAAGCGTAAATAAAACTGAATAAAAGAAGCAAATAAGAAGAACTCTCTTTTATTTATAAGGATTTCAGAGGAAGAGGTACATTTGAAACTAAAAATTCGAAATCTATTTATAGGCAAAAAAATCTAATTTTTTATTATTATTTTTTGATTTTTGAATTTTTTATTATTTTTCTGATTTTTATTATTTTATTATTATTATTTCTTGAATCGCTGAAATTTCGACACGTGGCGTGGTGTGCTAAAAAAGACGGCTCGTTGAATCTTTGACACGTGGCAGACGCCCAAAATTACCAAAATACCCTTTGCGTCGGGACGTTCAAAATACCCCTTTTGCCAAATTTCACAGTTTTGCTCCAAATCACCTCCAGAATGTCTTGAAATTTTATTTCGGTGTCGGGACAATTACCAAAATACCCTTTTGTGTCGGGACGTCCAAAATTACCAAAATACCCTTTTTGCCAAATTTCACCAAATTTCACAGTTTTGCTCCAAATCACCTCCAGAATGTCATGAAACTTTATTTATCTACAAAATAACACAAAACACATCAAAATATTCACAAAACTCAAGAAACTATACAAAATATTAAGTTAAATGAGTGGGAAATAGTGATACATTTATCACTCATCACTACGTATCACCATCCCCCAAGCCACTGAACTAGAACTGGGGGTGCAGTCTATGCTACCCTCCAAGCTCTGAAACTATGATCTAGGGGGATCTGTCATCCCTAGTCCTGAACTAGGATTTGGGAGCGTTACGTATCGCCGTCTCCCCAGTCCTCTACATGTGCACATATGTTGTCCGTCAATTCCAAACTATAGCAAGTTACATACTGAGGTGGGTTTTCCCCTATGCCTCTAAAAAATCTCAAAATTCATGTTGTAAAAAATAATCTTTCTGAAACATCACTGTATAAAAAATATTTGTAATAAAATTTTGTCTAACGCCCTATATGCTTTAAAAAATAAGTCTAAATTCAAAACTCAATAAATAAAATCAGTTTGAGAAAAGAGGTCCACTCACTGTTTGGAAATCTAGCTGGTATTACCCGCTTGCTGAGAAATTCTGGTTCCTACGATGATATACATTAGATAAACTAGATTAGAAATGGATACAGAATCATACTAAAATTTGCTTATTCAAGTAAGTGTTATCACTTTGAGGGTATCGTTTACATATCATGATGTAATATGTACATACGAGTTGATACGGGACTTATAGGGTAGCCTCTAACGCATTGGGGGTGAAACTGGGATGGTTTGAAACTGATTTGGGTAAATTTTGACCATGCGTCGCGACGCAAGGCAGTGCACGTCGCGATGCAAATCGTCCAGAGACGTACCCAAATTTTTATTGTGCGCATCGCGACGCATGAACCTTTCTCGTCACGACGTGAATCACACTAGAAGCGTTTCTGGGAGAATCCCCAGATCGCGTCGCGATGCGGAGCTATTTACGTCACGATGCAAGACAAATTTCCGATCTAAACTTCATTCATTCATACACAATTTATTCCATACTTCTCTCAAACAATCACACAAGCAAAAATCCTCAATAAACATTCTATAACATCATCATTATCACCTTCAAATACTCTTTAATCTCATTGTTCTTATTACTACAATAAACCTTTAAGATTTTTCCAATTAAAAAAATGAACACTTAATTATATAACCTATTTCTCTCCTTGTCAATCACCAACACACAACCCCTAACATGCCACTAATATCAACATATGCTCAAATTATCAAAATTTCATAATATCCAATTTGGGTCAAGTTGGTCTTACCTCTTTTCTTGTGAATTTCCTCATCATCTAGGGTTTTATGGATGCCAAACCTTCTTGCTTCTTCCTTCTTTTCTCTTTCTTCTTCTCTTCTCTTCTTCTTCTTCTCTTATTCTTCTTCTTCTCTTATTCTTCTTCCTCTTATTGCTCACGTTTTCTTCTTCTTTTCTATTCTTTCCAATTTTGTGAAATGTTAATAGTAACCCCCTTTTTATACTTGGGCTTCATTGAAATTGTCAAAGGTAGAGGAAAGTTTAGAGTTTTGTAGAATTTTTGAGAATTCTCTAGAATGACCCTCATGCACTATTCATCTGAATTTTTGATCTATAATTTTGACTCGTTCCTGGTCCAAATTTGGAAATATGTTCAACACGAAAGTCGTAGATCTCGATCTCAAATTTCCGATGATATAAAATTTATAAAAATCGGAGTTCGTTTGAAAATGTTACGGTCCAAATACCATGGGCTATCCGAAGTGAAAAATCGTAATATCTAATATCTGATTCTCAAATAATCTACTGATAGTCATCTTACGAGAGCATATGTTTCTAAACATGGTTTACTCTTTGTCACACTCGTCTCACAGTAAGACATTAATAGAAATCTCCGGTCGTTACAATATATATATAGTTCTTGGATACCAAACCAAAGCCGTCCCTACGCCATAGTTAGGCACCTTAGGCATCATGGATGAAGGAAGACCGTGTATGGGGTATTCGAGTCCCGCTTTCAAGGTGTACCTATTGTCAGGGAAGACAAGAGGAGTATCTTCTTTTGAGGTGCGAAGAAAAGCATCTCTTTTTTATGACTTCCACTTTTCAAGCCCGGCTCGGAAAAGTGACCGACTATGGCCTATTGAAGAATGAAAGAAATGATTTACACCCACCAGGGCCTCAGATCTCACCGGGTCAAGATCTGAGGCCGGTGCGGCAACCCATTGATCCACCGAAATAAAAGCGAGCATCATTTAAACCATAGCAAGAATGAGATACTTACCTCAGAACTTGTCATGAATTGGACAGTTAAGAATGGACCAGTTCAACTCTCGATTGGTACTTGGTGGCTCACGAGCCTTAATTACTGTATCTGGTAGATCAATGGGTTGTCGCACCAGCCTCATATCTCGAACCGGGTGAGATATTGCCTTCTATGTCTGCCTTTGTAGGTGTAAACCCTTTTCTTTCATTCATCAATGGGCCCCGGTCGGTCACTTTTCTAGACCAGGATTGAAAAGTAGAAGTCATAAAAAAGAGATGTTTCTCTTCGCACCTCAAAAGAAGATACTCGTCTTGTCTTCCCTAACAATAGGCACACCTTAAAAGCGGAACTCGAATGCCCCATACCCGGTCTTCCTTCATCTATGATGCCTAAGGTGCCTAACTATGGCATAGGGACGACTTTGGTTTGGTATCCAAGAACTATATATATATATATATATATATATATATTAAAGTCAAACTCATGCACGAATATGTCTATACCATTTTATCATGTGATAAAAATCAATTAAAACCCTACACGCATAACTTGATTGGATGTCTTAAGAATATTATCCCATATCATTGAGATTGAATCTTGGGTCAAGTAATAAGAGTTTAGACAACTCCCGACTCTTGAGTTAGTTTTTAAATTGAGTTAATCTTATGGACTTCTATGTGGTATCAAAAATAAACTCACTCATGAGTGGACACATACTACATCTCCATGTGACTACTACATCTTCATGTGATTAGAATCTATCAAAAAGATCCGTCAACAAGTGACGAGATAACTTTCAACTTTTAAGATAGTTTTTAAATTGAATTAGACCCATGAATCTAATATAATTTGACCGACAGGGAGATAGTGTTATTATAGGTGCTCTCAATGTATATTTTCTCATGAGTTGTATTTTTGTAAATGTAAAATTCAATGAAAGAGAGTGTATGCACAAGAATAAATGAATTTCCAAATTATATCCAATTGGATGATACCTAAACTTAATGGAAAAAATAATTTTCTCATTCCTTTGTTTTAATCGATAATGATTTAAAAGAATACTTATTTTTATTTTAATAAAGCCGCAAATCTTAAAAAGTTTGGAAGATTTCATCCTGAAATAGATGAGTAATGATATATATACATAAAGTTTTTCCAAAAATTTTCCCACTTCTTTCACTGTAGTTACAGTGAGCTACGGTAATTTACTGTAACTACAGTGAGAAGAGTGGGAAAACTTTATGTATGTATATCATTTTTGGAAATAGATCCAAGAAAGTTGCAAGGGTCAAGATGACGTGGCATCCACACACCAAAAAAAATTTCTCTATCATTGGCATTATTTAATACTCTTTACTTGCTCTCATTTTACTCTAAAACCTCAGCCCATAAACTAACACCTTTTTAGTTTTCCTCCCTCTCCACTTCACTCCATTTGAGCACTCTGTCTTAGATGGCAGCCAAACCTGCTGATGATCGGGCTCCACATGCACATCCACTTCAATACCAGGTTAGTAAACCTTCATAACATCTTCTATCTTTTTTTTTTTTTTTAATTCAATGTTTATGGTACATATAATTAATATCTCCACTGCTTTACAGACATGGGTCTTGAAAGTGTCAATCCACTGTGAAGGCTGCAAGAAAAAAGTCAAGAAAGTTCTCAAAGGGATTGAAGGTATTTGATAATTAATTAGACAAACAATTTTGCTACTCTTTTTCAAGCAGCAGTTATGTTTATTTATGTGATTCTTGATCATCGATCGATCATTCAGGTGTCTATACCACGGTTATAGATTCACAGCAGCGTATGGTTACAGTAACTGGAAATGTTGACGCAGATACTCTCATTAAGAAGCTTCTTAGATCAGGAAAATACGCCGAGCTCTGGCCTGAGAAGAAGGAGAAAAAATCTTCTGGAAAGTCTAAGAACAATGACAAACAAAAGGGCCAAGAAGTTGCTGACGACGACGATGATAAGATCAAGAATACAGCAGAAAAGCCTGACGAAAAAGCCGCTGCCCCCGATGACAAGCCACCGGAGACCGGCGTACAAGGTGGTGGTAGTGGCAGTGGGGGCAAGAAAAAGAAGAAGAAAAATAAGGGACAAAATGGTAATTCCGGTAATGGTGTTGGCGGTGGCGAAAATGTTGGCAATGAATCTGCCGGCAGTAGTACTGGTTCTGCTGCTGCTATAGACCCGATTCCATCTATTGCCTCGATGAATCTCAGCCATCCATCTCAGCAGAAAGCCAATTATTATGGAGTAAGTTACAACACGGCATATCCTAGTGCTAGCACATCGTATTACGCCCCTTCCATGCATGCCTATTCCCATCATCATCAACCAGGCAGATACATACCACCTCCGCCGTCTGATCCTATCCTTAAGTTCATTGATGATGATCATGATTATGATGACGACAAGGGAACTGGATGCTCAATCATGTGATGATGATCATATATGTGTGTGTGGGGAAATTTAATAACAAGTAATAATCCAATATTAATGTGTTGTCAGTTGTCTTTTTTTCCCCCTTAAATGAAACCCAAGTTAATTAATTAAATGTATAACTAGGGAGAAATAAGAATGTTCGTTGTGTGGTTTCTATTTATGTTTGAGGGTTTCTAATAAAGTCATTATTTAGCTTGTTGAGTCGGGTTTGCATTATCAGCAGGTTGTTAGATATTTCTCAGAGTTGTAATCAATTTAGGGGTTTTAAATAATGATTAATTATCTTAGTATTAGTTCTACTTATCATATTTTATTAATATGATTTATCTTATTAGGAGTCCAGGTTTTAAGATAGATATTAAGTATGTGTGTGTATGACTACTTTTTCGGTACAAAATTATAGTTAAATTGTGACTTTAAATTAAAATAGTAATTTAATTAAATAATTTTTTATATACACAACCACTCCTGATTGGTTTAAAATTATAATTATGTATTCATTTTATAATCATGGAGTATATCTACACTACTCATTAAGTATTTCAATTTCAATCTCTTGCTAATGTTACTTAAATGACTTATGAGGACAGATTGATTAAGCAAATTAATAAACAAGTCTGTGGTTTTCTCTGAGACTCTGACTCTAAAAGTCTATCGATTATTTGACTGGGATCATTCCGTTGAAATCATATATTCAACTTCTTTGATCGGACCAGTTCATCGATGTCAAACACTTTCATTCAATTTCTTTGGTAGAGACCACTTTAATAATATTAGGAAATTAACTCTATCATTTTTTATTATAAATATCCGGGACCTATCACATGCGAATGGACTTGTATTTTGTAAGCTTTTGGTTGGCAATACTTAATCTGTAGGTCCTAAAATTAGGTTCCATTTTCCTCTCTGAGGAAAGTCGGAAACTTTTTATCGACTAGGCTAAATTAATTTTTTTTCAAGTATAAAATTTATCTAAATGATAATTTTTGTAGAAAATATTTGTGAAAGTTTGCATTAAGGTTATTTCTATGAGAAGATGTGTGGTAAATTTATAAATATTAGAGCGGCAAATTTATAAAAATATTGAAATGGAATTATTGTAAATAAATTTAAAATTTTGGATGGGTTAGAGCCCACACAAAATCTCGCCAATGATATTATGCAAGTCAAATCAAATTAAACGAAAGTATTTTCTTATTAAATGAAATCAATCATATAAATTGTTTGACGTCATTATATTTAATATGGAATTATTGTCTTGTTATGCAAGCTAAATCACCACAAAATTATATAGCTAGAAAGTTATCATGCGTTTTTTAGAAATGTATATCAAAGCTAATTAAGTTTATGTCTGAACAATAATTGTGTTGCCATTTTCTTTTTGGGGAATGCTTAAAGTCATTTTTATAACAACAAAGCAAAGCAATCTCTGTATTTTGGTTGAAACCTCTATGTAGATGTCTTTTGCTTTCAAGCGGGAGAGGATTTCAGTAGGGCTAGATCCCACTTACAACAGAAAGCCAGTTTACGCGCTTTGATTTCATCTTTTTTGGTCAATATGGGACCCACTTTGTACGTAAGAATCTATAAACGCATTTATTTTTACTTGTTAAAAAATCTTGGTTTCAAAAAGATTTGGAATGCCGCCCCACCAATATATTGATTCATGCTTAATTGTGAAATTCATCATATTCTCACGTGTAGGGGTGGAAAAATTATATTATGTTTCAGATGTATATGTCATCTCTCTCATAGTAATTGGGTCCCACAATCGAAACATGATATACCTCCTCGTAGGGGTGGCCGCCGGTCCGGTTCAGTTCCGAACCGGAACCGAATCGGCCGATTTCCGGTTCCACAAGTGTGGAATCAGAACCGAATCGGATAATTCCGGTTCGGTGTCGGTTTCACACTTATGTGTATCAGGAAACGGAACCGAACTGAACGGTTCCGGTTCCATTCCGGTTTTTTTTTAATTTTAATAATGATTTTAAAAAAAAAAAATTAAACGATTCCACTGTAGAACTCCAACTGTTCCGGTTCGAACCGCGGTTCGGTTAGGGAACCGAACCGAAATATTACGGTTCCGATTCCGAAATCAGAACCGGAACCGATTGGAACCGAAACCGTCTGATTCCAACCAGATAAGTTCCGATTCGAGTTAAATCCAAAAATCCTTTCAGCAAGATGAGTTCATAATGATAAAAAGATACAGAACATTAAACGCCAAATTGGCATCGCTATGAGTTCATAATCAAAAAGCGCTTTTGCAACTATGAATTTGGATCCAGATTCCTGACTTGTGTTTTCATAGTACTATATCATACATATTTTAATTACAATATATGATTGAAATTCAATTATATTTAAATTAAGGCTCCAAAAAGGATATTGTGTGTGGACAATCTAGAGGATCAAATCTTCAACGTAATTGGGTTACATATTATATTTCTAATCCGATAATTGTCAAAATTTCTAGATTTTTTAAAACTTGATTGAGATAAGTAATTAAATTATTGGAGAATTCTACTAAAGACAGTTAGTGAAAAAATTATTAGAAAAGAAAATTTTTACTGAATCTAATTACAGAGGAATTTGAAAAAGATTTAACTACAAAATATAAACTACAGAGGAAGTTGAAATAAACTACAATATTTTTGTTGATCGATTTCATGGAGGAACAGTTTTGGCAGGACGCGATTTCTCCTCTTGGAGTTAGAAGTCTACCCAGAGATGTGTTGTTCAATCCTCCCTAAGGTCTACAAGATTTTTTCTTGGCTCGCTTCCATCATCTTTGCTAATTTTATGTAAAATTAAACAAATTAATACTTAAATAGGTAGGTGAACTCGTATCACCTAAGGCTTCAACAGGTCCTGCGGGAGTTTGATTTTCCTGAGCATGAATTTCAAAAGAATAAAGTTCCTCTCAATTTGCTCCACCAGGTTTGGAACGGTTCCCTATTGTCCTTGCCCTAGCCCAACTGTTATAGGAGCAAACTCCACATCAGATGTGGTAGCGTTTTTTTCCCAAAATTACTCTCCTGCTAGTGGGTCTCACCGGTCATGCAAAAGGTGTGATAGATGATCAAATCCTTAACGTAATTAGGCTATTCTAATCAGAAAACAGTGAAAATTTTTGAGTTTCTCTAAAATATGAATGTGATATGCAATTAGATTATTAGAGATCTCATTAAAGACAAGTAATGAAAAAACTACTGAAAAATGAAATTTAATTTTACTAAAATTAAAACTAATTACAGATGATTCTGAAAAAGATTTAACAATAGAATGTAAATAGAGGAAACTGAAATATGCTACGGTCTTTTTGTTGATAAGTTTCGAGGTATCCTTTTTTCACTCTCTTCCTTTACATTTATAAGCTTTAAAAACAACTTCCTCAACTCCTATTCTTCCCATCCACAACTTTTAAAAGAATATATATAAATACAGAGTAGAATATTCACAAAGGATTATACTTCCTTTAATGCCATGCAAAAGATCCCATATGCTTCATATCATCATAATGGAGAAAGCTCATAATATCTTTATATAAGATCCTGGAAAAGCGGTCACTACTAACCTATCCAAGAGTATCAAATACTCTTAGTAAAAATATGTAATTTTTAATATTGAATATGTAATTTTAAATATTAAATATGTAAATTCTACTAATAAACATGAAACTAATTTTATGTTTTGAAAAATTTCATATTTATTGACAGAATTTATATGTTTAATGTTCAAAATTACATGTTCAATACTCAAAGTTACATGTTTGAACAAAGATATTAAATACTCGGTATTATAGATGTGACTATGATTCTTAGACTGGTCAAAGAGCCCCTGATCAGATAATAATAAATAAATAATTTAACTGAAATGGAACTATTTGTTGCAGTAACATTAACATGGTATGGTTTCCTATCATCATTTAGTCTTTAGATGCGAAAATGGAATAATAATATTGAGTATTGGGCCCTCTTAATTAAAAGGAATGATTAAAACTTATAAAGAATCTAAACATAATTTTTGTCTCTGGAGAAGTAATTCATCCCCAACACCTAACTAATAGATAAATAAAATTATACTCTTTTATAAAAAGAGTAATAATATGAAGATTGAAAGGGACAAAATATGAATAAAATCATCATCAAAATAATATCTTTTTTTTTTTTTTTTTTTTTTTTTTTAAATCATCAAAATAACATTATCTTGATGCTAATTTTATCCATGTTTTGTTATGGTTTAATCTTCTTATTATTTTTCTCGTTAAAATAGCCAGTAGCTATATATATATATATTTTTTAAAAAAATTTGGGCTTAAATGTACATAATAATTTATGATATTTGTCATGTGAAATTGGCATGTACAAGGACTGGAAATGTTGAACTATTCATAGCAAAGGAAAAGATTGAAAAGAGAATTCCTGAAGCATTTTCATTTGTTGATATATTCGGCTTGTGAACGAAGGAGTTATCATTTGTTGATGACCCTCCTTTTTTTTTTTCTATCCTTTTTCTTTATTGATCTCTTTCTCCAAGTTGACAAAGGTTTCACTTTCTACAAGTAGGTACGTTTTTATTTATACTATCCTGCATTTAAAGGTTTGATCCAATGGGTTTTAAGGAACTTTTTTTTAATTAATTATCCAAATTCGAATCTTTAAAAAAAAATGGAGTTAAAAATTCAATTTCAATCATATATATCCTTCAACAGTATTTAAAGATTTAGGTAGTAAAATATAAAATATTTGAGACCTAAAGATCATTATCCAAAAAATAAATAAATAAATAAATAAATAAAAAAATCAACTATATTATATGAAATCAATATGCTATTACAAATTATCAATAAGTGCTACGTCATTTAGTCAAGACATTATTAATCCATATAGTAGGTCTTGAATTGATTCCTAACGGTAGTGTGATTGGATTAAAAATTCATGTAATTATTATCATTGAGATCTATTTTTATTAGTTCTTGCACAACAAAAAACCAGATCTTTAGCGTCCAAAGTTCTAGTATCACCGAAAAAATCGTCACCAAATATATATATAGCGTCGCAAAACCTTGCGACGTTAAAATTAACATATTGTGTCGCAAGAATCAATGACACTAAAAGTACAACATTTAGCATCGCCAACGAACTTTCAATGAATTTTTTTTAACATTTAAGGTCGCTATCTAATTTTCTATACTAAATATCAACATTTAACATCGAATATAGTTAGCAACGCTAAATGTCAACATTTTCAGTGTCGCTAACTATATTTGACGCTAAAGATTACAATATTTAGCATCGATACCTAACTTTGATGCTAAAAACGTACTAATTAAGCGTCGTTACTTAATTCTCGAAGCTAAATGTTGTAAGATTTAGCGTCTAATACAGATTATGACGCTAAATATATGATATTTAGTGTCGCTATTGATACCGACAATGCTAAAAAGTTTGCAAAAAAATGCTACCCACGACCCCTTTCTTCTATTTATTCTTTCTTCTTATTCATTTTTCTTCAATACCCATGTAAAAAATACTCATTTTCAACCACAATCCAACACTAAGCTAATTAAGGTAGATATTTTCTCTAATGTATCACTATTATTATAGTAATTACTTGCCCATTATGTATTTTTGAGTAAATCTCCTGAAATTAGAGTTTAGAATTTAATTAGTCAAATATTTTAGTTTATGAATTTCGCTAATTAAGGTATGTATTTTCTCTAATATGTATCACTATTATTGAGTAATTTATTTACCCATTATGTATTTTTGAGTAAGTCCCCTAAAATTAGGGTTTAGAATTTAATTAGGTAAATATTTTAGTTTATGAATTAATTAGTTAAATATTTTAGTTTATGTATTTAATTGATATTGCATATAATTAATATGGATAATTTGATTTTGGATAAGTATGTATGTATAAGGTTTGATTTTGGATTACTATTTAATTGTTAAGTGAATATATTGTACATACATTAATTTTAATTAATTTATCCTTTATATATATATATATATATATATATATTTGTAGATATTTTTGTTAATATGGATAGAAGTTGGATGTATGTGCCCACTAGATTGAGTATCGAATACCGTAAAAGGGTGGAAGAATTTATGGAAGCAGCGAAACGAGTTGCTGATGTGGAAGGTCGTGTGCGTTGTCCATGTAATAACTATTTGAATATGAGAAAGAAGAATTTGAGTGAAGTTATCGATCATTTATACATACCGGAAATTTCAGCGACCTATCAGACGTGGGTTTACCGTAGAGAAAATTAAAACTCAGACTCCCAACTATCACGAACATCGTCAAGAAGAAGAAGATGATGATGATATGATTGTTACTTTGCATGACTTACATGGTTCGACATTTGGTGGAGAAACATCACATCCGGAGGATAACGATAGACATAAAATGTTTAGTCAGTTACTTGAAGAAGCTAAAACGATACCATTTGATGGTGATGGTATATCGACTTTGAACTTTGTTGTCAGGCCACTCCATATTAAAGCAAGTAATGGAATGACCGATAAAAGTATTGATATGATGTTTGAGTTGCTTGGACATATGTTACCAACTGGCACATAATTTCCAAAATCATAACAATATTACGTGATTTCGGATTGGGGTATGAATCGATACACGCCTGTAAGTATGATTGTGTATTATTTCATGTAGAGTATGAATTCCTTGAGAATTGTCCAATTTATGGATAAAATCGGTATAAGATTTGTGGTATTGGGAAGAAGATGCCTCAGAAGGTGTTGCATTATTTTCCATTGACACCTAGACTACAAAGATTGTTTATGTCACGTCAAACCACATCTGACATGAGATGGAAACATGATAAGAGAGTTGGTGAAGAGAGCATTCTTAGACACCCTGTTAATGCAACAAGTGGAAAGCCTTTGATGATATGTGCCCGCGTTTCATTGATGACCCACATAATGTCAGGTTAGGCCTCACATCTAGTGGTTTTAATCTTTTTGGAAACATGTATACTCTTAAAGCTTGTGGCATGTGGTAATTGTACCTAATAACTTACCACCGTGGAAGTGTATGAAATACTTTTTCATGTTCCTGTCCTTACTTATACCAGGTCCATATTCTCCCGTACAAATATTGATGTTTAATTGAGGCTATTGATTGAAGAGTTACATACATTGTGGACTATTGGTGTAACTACCTATGATGTAGGTACTGAGCAGTATTTGCAAATACACGTTGCGTGGTCTATTAATGACTTTCCATCTTATGGTTCTCTATCTGGGTGGAGTACTAAGGGTTATATGGCATGTCCAATGTATGCAGGTGATATATCTTCACAACGTTTACATAAAAAGATTGGAAATACAGGCCACATAAGATTTTTAGACCTTAGTCATCCTTGAATGAGAAGTAAATTGTTTAACGGTCGTCTAGAACCTAGAAGCATGCCCAATGATTTATCTAGATTTGATATACTTTGCCAACATCAGAGACACGCAAATACCATGCTCGAGAAGCATCCTAATAATAAAGATGACCATCGCAGACGTCGACCTGAAGAATTGAATTGGACGAGAATAAGCATTTTCTTCGAGCTGAAGTATTGGGGGAGTCTGCGACATAATTTAGATGTCATGCACATTGAGAAAAACATATGCGAAAATTTAGTTGGCACCTTATTGAACATTTTGAGGTAGACAAAAGACACTGAAAATGCACATTTGGACTTGCAGGATAAAAAAATTCGCAAAGATCTACACTTGTGATCCACTTTTGGAGGCTATGTCAAACCACATGTGATACGAAACCGGATACGAAAAGACGAAATTCGATCCAAGATCCCGTAGACCCCCAAAGAAACTATCCTTGAAAACCCTTGGAGATAGCCTCAGATGAATTTTTCCAGTAAAATGGACGCCACAAAGGATGCCAACCCTTTGATAAGTCTTTGTTCAATCACTGAACGTTGATAAAATTTTCTTAATCTCAAGAAAAGTTACTATTCACGCACTAAAAATTGGGTCATTCATTAAGAGTTGTTTTTGAGTTTAAATAGTGACATGCTCAAACCCTAATAGATCTAAAAAGTCTAAAATAGCCTTAAACTACCCATTACCAACTAAAAGCCCATAACTCCTAATTTCTAGCCCATTGTGACCCACAAATAAATAAAAATAAACTAACCCAAATAATAAATAAAATGGTCATCCAAGTTGGTTCCATCCATACAAATAAATTATAATATGATGAAAATAGGTCTAAATAACTGAAAACGATCCATGATGCTCCTTGATGATTTGGGTCAAATTTATAACTCTTGAACCATCTTCCTTGAAGTCCAGTTGGTCTCGAACGTGCTTGTTCAATTCAGCTACATGACGTTGGGCCAGGCCTGCCATAACGTCTTTGATCTTCTGAGCTCTTTGTCTTGTAATTGGTCCAACCGGTATATGGGTTGGATCTATTGTACTCTGGATCGAATCAGGTGCTGCTAGGATCACATCATTCCCCTTCTCTTGAAAAGGATTCGTCCTCGAATTCGTGCCCGGATCATAGATAGTAATGATAAAATCAATTGGACGAGTATTCTGAAATAAAGAAAAATTACATGGAAGAGATTATCAATGTTAGTACAATAATATCTGCCTACTATTCCCTCTTGCCGATACTCTTCCTCAAAAACTATTTTCATTGCATTCACCACCCCAACGAGATTCCAAATTAAGTTCACATTCTCAATCTCATTCTCATTCGTAACAAATTCTACATGTTTAACACTCACAAAACTCTCACACATGTTTACCCAAGTGTTTCTCGACCCATTACTCACATTTGCATGTTCAAAACTCTCAACATATTCGACTACACATGTAGTTTCATCAATACACTTAGCCATGCATTGAGCTTCAAATTTATCATTACCAGCAACAACTAAGTCATCCACTTCAGTAATAGAAATAACTGCAGCATCACACTCACTCTTCACTACTTGCTTACTCACGATCATGCCCATATTGTCTTCTTTTACATTCAAAATATCACTAGCAAGTTTATGTTCTAAGCACTCGACATCTCTTTCTTTTTTCCTCTTTTAAACTTCATTTCTCCTCTTCATTATAAATTGATCTTTATAGGCTTGTTGTGGTGTTAAAAGAGAAAGAATCACTGACCTCTGCTCCGTGACATAAATGTGTTGGAATTTTCTAAGCATCCCAAGATCAATTATCAAGCATAAAAATACATGTGAATACACGAGGAAGTTATAGAATACTTACATTGATCGGTTGAGCGATGCGACGAAGAATAAAACTTCAAGCTTCTCTCCTCCAAGGCTCGGCAGTGAGCAGTTTCTGTCCTCCAAGATTTCGGCTATCTCCAAGCTCCAAGCTCCAAGCTTTTGGGTGGTGATTCCAAGCTCACAGGTTGGTTTCCCTATCACCTTCGCAATACTCAAAATGGTGTGCTAGCACTCTTGATTTTTGTGACAAAAATCATCAATTTCATCCTCTCTATTCTCGGCAGTGAGCTGAAACAGAAGAGAGAAATTATGCCCTTGTGGGGGCGTGAGAGAAAGGAAGAGAAAAGTGAAGAGAGAGAGTTGTTTCGGTTGTTATATGTTAAGTGTATCTAATACATTTCTTTTAATTTCAAAATCAAAATAAAACATATACAAATTATTAAAATAACAATATATGTCAATCAAGCTTTCATAAAGCTTTCCAACAACTCCAATCTACTATTCACATCACTCAATCAATCAAGTGACAAGTTGTCACATCACTCAAAGTGAGTAATGATTTGACGCTTGATGTGACTAGCGATTTGACGCTTGATGTGACTTGCGGGCCGCACTTAAGTTCGCAATGCGAGTGCACTCACAAACACTCCCGGGCTCGGGTTCGCTAATTCTAAATTAACGAATTTTCTGTTGCGACGTAATTAAACGATTATGCCTAGCGAAATCACTATTCACGTCGCTAACGAATTAATTCTAAATTAACTCGTTTGCCCGAATTAAAATCTAATTTCAATTCCGCGTCGAAATCCGATTTCGTATAATATATCGAATAATTATTTTATCGATTAATTCCAAATTAATCGTTATCTCTCTTTAATTGATATTTTATCCCAGATAAAATATCTCCGTAATTAATCCCAGATTAATTTTCTCTCTCATCTAATTAATCCCAGATTAATAAAGTGCGAGTCATACGACATCGGTGAATCTTCGGGAAGCGACCCATGAGATCCCAGGATATGTTGGCAGTAAATTCGGTCGTCGGACTATCCGAATACGTAAGTACCTCGTACTACATTTGTACCGATTTACAAGACAAGGTTGGCTTCTAGCAAAACGCCATGCCTTCCCAATTCTCCAGAAACATGCTTACAAGAATAATCGATCTATATCAGGCGTAATATACGTAGTATTGCGTATTTCGATCCAGCATCGGATGTCACATGCTAGGCCTGGGGATGGAATTGTGTCTGCCCCGTACGAAGCACATATCGGATCTCTGGTAACTAGTCTCTATAATTGGATAAATATGACCTGGTCATAATATCCCGATAGCTGCAGCATATAAGAGAACCAGTCCCGTATCCTACGTGACCATCATCTCCACTATGACTGGAGTGATACTTCCGTCTTGACATCACACCCAACACACTACGATTCTCAATATATCCAGCAGAGGCGTACACAGAACCTGTTAAAGCCCTGGACGACCTAAAACCAAAGTATATTGATTGTTGTAAGTATTAGCGGTGCAAGTCTTAGGTTAAGACCAAATACACCTACCCTGATTTCGGACTTCCATAGACACATAGTCATACTACCAATGGAATTCCAAAGGGGTCTGTCCAGAGAGAAGCTGTTTTCCGTACCATCGGTAAAACACAACCTCCTACTACACTTGCATGAGTATCCTATATCCAAATATATGAGAACTATGTCGTTATGCCCTCACAACGCGCACAAGTGTAATACTAGTCTTTTACGCATTATCGATGTCCAATCTCGATAATACTCTGACTAGGGAAATTTAATGATTAAACCTTCGTGGATTGATACTGTCTCATATCATCTCAATCCAGGTACTAATCATAATGACCTCCTATCATTTATACTTCTTGGTGATCTAATCACAAATGATAATAGAGCAATTTCCTTTGTCACATAGTGAATTTGTACAACAACACCATGATCTGTACAAATAGTGACGCTATGGGTCATAATTGTCCAACAATCTCCCACTTGGCCTATAGCCAGTCACTCGAGTGTCTTACACCCGAACTATGTATGGTTCGCTCAAATTACTGAGAAAATGCTTTCGTCAGCGGATTTGCATGATTATCATATGATGAGATTTATACGATCATCACATCGCCACGATGTATGATCCGAACGAATCAAATGAATATCGAAGTATATATTTGGATCGTTGATGAGACCATTAATTCTTTAGCCTGTGCTGTAGCCTAGCTCAGCTGCTAACAGAATCATATCTAATCTAATAAGATTTATTATCGACCCAAATGGCTTCTATTGCTGCCTCAGCTGCAGCAATAATCCACTTTTGTTGTTTATTCGATAATAGTATCTTGCTTGGAAGATTTCCAGCTCACTGTTCCGTTATTCAAACTGTATAGTACCGTTTTGCGACTTATAGTCATTATCGGTTAGGAAACTTGCAGCAGTGAACCTAGTCACTTCAAGTTCTCCTTCTCCATAGTTTAAGACAGCATCCTTAGTTCCTCTAAGATACTCAAGGATGTTTTTAACATCAATCCAATGACTATCACTTGGATTGGCCTGATTGTGACTCCATATGCTCAAAGCGTATGGACACCAGGTCAAGTACATTTTTCAATGTACGAGTTCTCAGAGAGTTTCAACAACTTTAAATCTATCCCAGTAGATCTTTATTCCTAGAATAAAGGTTGTTTCTCCCAAGAATTCTATGGAGAATTTTCATGAAAGCCAAGCTTTCACCGATTGTAATTATGGGAATATCATTTCCAAGAAATGACATATTATCATTATTTATGACAGTGATTGTCAGTGCGCTCCCACTAACCTCCTTATATATACACAAGAATCATTTCGTTTTGAATTAAATCATAAACTATTATGATTACATCAAAATGATGGTTCCAAGAACCTAATGCTTGCTTCAATCCATACATGGATCGAATAACGTGCAAACCTTGTTTGCTAGTTTTGGTACGGCAAAACCGTCAGGATGTTGTAAACATCCTCCAAAAGGTTTCCATTTCCGGAAAGCGATTTTGACGTTCAGCTGCCATATTTCATAAATGAAACATGCAGCATTAGCAAGCATTATCCAAAATGGATATACCGTGGCAACAGTTAAAAGGTTTCTTCGTAATCGACACAATGTTGATAACGATACATTTCTGCTAAAAGCCTAGCTTTATACGTTGGTTTGTTGCCTTCCATGTATGTCTTCCTTGAATACTTATATAGTACCAATAGACACAATGCCTTGCGGTACAACAACTAGTGTCTTAACATAGTTGGTATACATGGAATCCATTTCGGACATCATGACACTTTGCCATAATAGGGAGTCGATACTTTGTATCACTTCCTCATACGTAGTCAGTTCGTATACCTCAATAAGATTGACATCTTTATGAGGTAAGATCAGAAACCCATACCCTAGGTTATTTTCTGACTCTCTCCGACTTACGCGGTTCTTGTGTATTCGAAGATTATTGGTATAGTTTCATCCTTGATGAACTATTTGTGTTCCATTAATATTCGGTGCAGGAACAGTATTACTCCGATTTTCATCGAGTTTTACTTTTCTCCCACTTACCACTGCATATAGGTATTCCTCTTAGGAAGACCGCATGGCGAGCAACAATTACATTGTTCTCTATTGAGTTGTATAAGTATTATACTTGGGTTTCCCTAGGATAACCTACAACTTAGGCACTTATCCGATTTGGGTTCTAGTTTGGTATCATCCAAACTTATGCCTAGCATTCCCAAATCTTCAGGAATGAGAAACCTGGTTTCTTTCTTGTTCATATATAATATGAATTATGTCAAACATATTTTTATGGAACCTTATTCTAAATAAGCTTTGCACTGTTAAATGTGTATCCGTTAAAGGAAATGGTAGCTCAGAGCGACTCATGATTAACCTTATCATGTCCAACAAAATTCGGTTTCTCCGTTCGGACTCACCGTCAAAATGACGTGTTCCGGGAGGAGTCCTCATTGAAAGAATACTATACTCTTTCATATATATGAGAAACTTATTGCTTAAGTATTTTCATCATGGTCCAACCGTGATGGTTTTAATACTTTAGCCGATCTGTTTGTCTATTTCGTGTCGAAACTCTTTGAATTAATAAAAAATTTCTGATTCGTGTTTCAAAAGAAACATATAATCCTAACGCGATGCCACATCCGTAAAGGTCACGAAATATTCATATCCACCTCTAGCCTAGCTAGACATGGGCCCACTTACTTCACTATGAACTAGGGCTAACAGATCGGTGGTAATTACACTTTTACCAAGTAAATAATGTTTTAGGCACTTTGCCCAATAAACTAGATTCGTATACATTATTTGAATGGAATCAAATTAGTCCTAGTACCCACTCTTCAAAAGTGTGGATATACGAGTCTTGTTTAATTGTGTCCCAGACAACAATGCCACAATTAAGTTTCATCTGATCAAATCAGTTTGAGCTATTTGTTTGACATGTTATATGTTTGAGATTTATTTATATTCAAAATATAAATACTGTTATTCATATCTAATGTGTTTATCTCAATATCATCTTTATATAATGAAACACTTTAGTGTTCTAGAATATAAAGGTATACCCGCAACGGGTTAAACCCTGATATAGAGATAATATATCTAGTCAAACTACTTACATTACAACAGTTTCCTAATTTAAGTACACACCCGAAGGGTAGTTCCTAAACTTAGGTTTCTACTGTTAAAACAACGACTTTCGTCCCGTTTTCAATTCGCAGATTAATCTCAACTGAAGTCAGTATCCTTCTCATAGCAGATTCTGCACATCAATACATATTTATGTACCACGCTAAGTATCTAAAATCCAATTTTAATACTAGTAGTGAACATATTTATGACAAACATATTTGAAGTCGGAGCCTTGCCCGTTCTTCAATTCCTTCATGTCTGCCTTGTCCATACGGTAGTCACGCTTCTGTGTCCCCGTTTACCACAATTTAGGCAGACATTTTGGGATATGTCATTTATCTTCCCAAAAGATTATAATGATTTTTCCTTTGCCCTATTCGGTACCCCAGAATCCTTTGGCCAAGCCTTGGCCTTCCGAAATGTCGAAGTGAGATGCGCCTTGCGCTTCTTGCCTAAATGCAAATTTTGGCTTTGACTCCTTGAGTATTGCCATTAACTCTCCAAGAGTTCACTATTGCAATTTTAGTACTTCTAAAATCTAAGTATAGATTTATGAAGATCCTTCAATTTCAATTTCAATATCATAATATAAGGATCTAATCCTTAGTTCTGATTGGCAAGCTTAATGGATTAAGCACTAAAGTTATCATCACATAAATCTTCCAAAGATTATGTTCTACTATTTGCTTAACTCCGGGCTTAGGCCTAATATGTTATTTTATCAAATAAAGTAACTTATTAGTTTCCATGACCATCCTGAAATTTATTCCCAATTTGAAAATTAAACCATTTAAATACATTTTCCCTAGGATTATGTTTTAAATTGCTAATCTTTCAATTTATCTTGATTCTAATAGTCCAACTATTTAATCAACGATTTAGGTACTATTTATTATAATGATTACTATAGTCCAACTATATAATCAACTATAATTTAATAGGTTAAATTCAATTATATTGATTACTATAATCCAATTATAAAATCAACTATAATTAATTAAATCAAATATATTGATTACTATAATCCAATTATATAATCAACTATAAATGAATAGTTTGAATACAGTCCAACTGTTTATTTAAAACAACAATAAAAATTAGTCCAACTAATAAATAATTTATTTGACGAATGATATTTGATTTGAGCGTGTATGGCAAGTTATTAAACGAATATTGCAAATTTAATACTTGCCTTTCACTATTTTTTCGGCGAGCCTCTAACCCTCTGTCGAGTACTCGGGAAACCGTGTTTCCTAGTGGGCTAGGATCCTGTTAAATGTCACACAATCTTGACTTTGGCAAACAAATTGTATGATAATTAACTAGGTAGATCTCTAAGATCAATTCCTAGATCCATCCAATTCCTAGATCCAGTAGGGGGACATCTAAGTCCGAAACATATCCTATATATGCCAATATATCCAATATATTGCCTAACCTTTTTCCTCTGAATCAACTAAGCCTTGGCTTTGGCACAACAAACTTAGTGATCCCAGTTAAGCGTGACCTATTGACCTTGGAAAGCTTCGTAATCAATGTCGATGGACAAAAAATGATCTTGACTTTGGCCAACAAATCACAACTTGGACAAGACACCGATATGGAACAAAGCTCTCATGATTCAAACACATCCTCGACGGACAAAGGTCTTGACTTTGGCCAACAAACCAATGCCAGTCTTAGATCTTGAGTAAGAATCACTCAATGGAAGGAAAAACGCTTAATATTTTGTGAGGGTTTTTCGCGTGCAAATTGGCAACCAATTTATTATCTTTGTTAAGGTCTTATCATCATACACCCTTAAAAATGCATTCTAAATACATAATAAGGCGCGTAAAAAAATATAATAATGATATGCGGATGGATACTTAACACATTGATCCTAGATCAAATCTCTCCATTTCCTCTCTCCCGCTAGCACAAGTATTTACTTCTACCCGTTGCATAACACTTCTAAAGAAACCTCATTTACATTGAGGGGAATAGGTGAGAAGAGAAATACACAGAGTCAAAGAGGTAATAGGCTGGACACGCAGGTCCAATTAATAAATTCTAAATTTATTACAACAATTTCCAAAATTGCTTCACCCATCTAATATCCATCAGATATACATTATTCATGCATCGCAACCATGTATTCACACAAGCATGTTATCAATCAATCTAATCCAATTAATTAATCTGATAATTAATGACCATCCAATGTTCAAACAACGATTTGATTTTGCTCGAGTCAAACTCGTTTTGCGAATAAGTACTCAAAGTACGAATTCTTGAATTAAATTAAACTACAACATTAAATCCAATTTAATATGTATTTAATACTAATTCACTTATTTAATTCCAAATTAAATATTACACTTTATAAATAAACCTTTACGACTTAAATTCCAAATTTAATCGTTACGGGTCTCAAAGCCCGATTAACATCCAAAGTTAAATTTAATTTAAAGTCCAATGGGCTTTTAATTAATTTCATAAGGCATGGACTCTTGGTCAACTTGGGTCAAACCCAATAACCAAAGCCCAATCAAGGAATAACCCCATAAGCCTAGAAATCAATTTAGGCCCATTAGGCCGAATTAAAATAATTAAGGTCCATTAGTCGCATTTGGACTTTATGGAAACGGTTTTGGGCCCAATTGGATCCAACCAATTTAGCCTAAACCTAACTTGGTACAACCAAGCCCAATTAGCCCATTTACAACATTACAAGCCCAAATCCAATTTAAGCCCATTTAATTAAACTACAAAAATTCCAAATTTCATATTTAATTAAACAAAGTGTATAGTATAATTAATTACCCAAATAAATATTTCCAAAACACCAATTAGCCTAATTAATCATGCTCTTTAACTACAATTAGTGTCCAACATAATTGATCAAAAACCAAACCCAATTTACATGCTTCAAGTCTCGGCTTTGTGGGTATATTTTGTCCAAATTCAAATCCAATCCAATTGAATCCAATTCAACATTAAATCAACATTCCCAATAGTTTTCAAGTCATCCAATGAATCAAAAAAAAAAATTCCAAGACATTAGGGCAAGTAGTGTATTCGGCCAAGCCTCACATTTTGGGGAAAATTGTTCCAAACCAATTTTCTTGAAATTGATCCAATCAAACTTCAATTAAACATGATTTAAGCATACTCAATCATCCAATTTCATTAAATCATGCTCAAATACATTTTACCGAATATTAACCCTAATATATTTTCATGCTCAACCTTGCTCATAGATACCATTGTTGGAATTTTCTAAGCATCCCAAGATTAATTATCAAGCATAAAACAACATGTGAATACACGAGGAAGTTGCGAAATACTTACATCGATCGGTTGAGCGATGCGATGAAGAACAAAACTTCAAGCTTCTCTCCTCCAAGGCTCGGTAGTGAGCAGTTTCTGTCCTCCAAGATTTCGGCCATCTCCAAGCTCCAAGCTCCAAGCTTTTGGGTGGTGATTCCAAGCTCACGGGTTGGTTTCCCTATCACCTTCGCAAGACTCAAAATGGTGTGCTAGTACTCTTGATTTTTGCCAAAAAAATCATCAATTTCATCCTCTCTATTCTCGGCAGTGAGCTGAAACAGAAGAGAGAAATTCTGCCCTTTGTGGGCGTGAGAGAGAGGAAGAGAAAAGTGAAGAGAGAGAGTTGTTTTTGGTGGTTATATGTTAAGTGTATCTAATACACTTCTTTTAATTTCAAAAATCAAAATAAAACATATACAAATTATTAAAATAACAATATATGTCAATCAAGCTTTCAAAAAGCTTTCCAACAACTCCAATCTACTATTCACATCACTCAATCAATCAAGTGACAAGTTGTCACATCACTCAAAGTGACTAATGATTTGACGCTTGATGTAACTAGCGATTTGACGTTTGATGTGACTTGCGGGCCGCACTTAAGTTCGCAATGCGAGTGCGCTCGCAAACACTCCCGGGCTCGGGTTCGCTAATTCCAAATTAATGAATTTTTCGTTGCGACGTAATTAAACGATTATGCCCAGCAAAATCACTATTCAAATCGCTAACGAATTAATTCTAAATTAACTCGTTTGCCCGAATTAAAATCTAATTTCAATTCCGCGTCGATATCCAATTTCGTATAATATATCGAATATATTATTTTATCGATTAATTCCAAATTAATCGTTATCTCTCTTTAATTGATATTTTATCCCAGATAAAATATCTCCGTAATTAATCCTAGATTAATTTTCTCTCTCATATAATTAATCCCAGATTAATAAAGTGCGAGTCATACGTCATCGGTGAATCTTCGGGAAGCGACCCATGAGATCCCCGAATATGTTGGCAGTAAATTCGATCGTCGGACTATCCGAACACGTAAGTACCTCGTACTACATTTGTACCGATTTACAAGACAATGTTGGCTTCTAGCAAAGCGCCATGCCTTCCCAATTCTCCAGAAACATGTTTACAGGAATAAACGATCTATATCAGGCGTAGTATACGTAGTATTGCATATTTCGATCCAGCATCGGATGTCACATGCTAGGCCTGGGGCTGGAATTTTGTCTGCCTCGTACGAAGCACATATCGGATCTTTGGTAACTAGTCTCTATAATCGGATAAACATGACCTAGTCATAATATCCTGATAGCTGCAGCATATAAGAAAACCAGTCCCGTATCCTAGTGACCATCATCTCCACTATGACTGGAGTGATACTTCCGTCTTGACATCACACCCAACACACTACGATTCTCAATATACCCAGCAGAGGCGTACACAGAACCTGTTAAAGCCATGGACGACCTAAAACCAAAGTATATGACTGTCGCAAGTATTAGCGGTGCAAGTCTCAAGTTAAGACCAAATATATCTACCCTGATTCCGGACTTCCATAGACACATAGTCATACTACCAATGGAATTCCGAAGGGGTCTATCCAGAGCGAAGCTGTTTTCCGTACCATCGGTAAAACATAACCTCCTACTACACTTGCCTGAGTATCCTATACCCAAATATATGAGAACTATGCCAATATGCCCTCACAACGCGCACAAGTGTAATACTAGTCTTTTACGCATTATCGAAGTCCGATCTCGATAATACTCTGACTAGGGATATTTAATGATTAAACCTTCGTGGATTGATACTGTCTCATATCATCTCAATCCAGGTACTAATCATAAGGACCTCCTATCATTTATACATCTTAGTGATCTAATCACAAATGATAAGAGAGCAATTTCCTTTGTCACATAGTTAATTTGTACAACACCATGATCTGTACAAATAGTGACGCTATGGGTCATAATTGTCCAACAAAATGTACCTACTCCTCTCAACATGATGCCACACTTGCCTATCATACTTCCATAACCCACCCAACAATACGTGACAATCAAGCATAGGCACCACATCACATAATGCTTCATCATGAAACCTCCTAGTAGTAAAGGCAACCATGACTTGATACTCCACCTTAACCTCATCACAATTAGGCAAACCTCGTAACATATAAGGCTTAGGATGGTTTCGCAATGACAACTTCAATTTCTCTACGAGACTCGTACTAACTAAATTAGCCCACTGTTCCCCATCAATAATCACACTGCACACCTCATCTTTCACAAATGCTCTAGTATGAAAGATATTATCTCTTGGTTACCCCATAATATCAACCAACGCACTTGGCATCTTGACAAAAAAAACCTCAATAAGGAAAAAAAGACTAAAAAATGACAAAGACAAAAAATAAGACTAAAAAAACCACATGAGACTCGAAACAAAAAAAAAAAGATTCAAAACTTAGTGACAAATTCAACCAAAATTTTTCTTTTCGATTAAGGAACACTAAGGAAATCCCTAGCACAACTTAACACACAAGATAATTGATCAAACTTAACCTGATCAGATCTGATACTTTTTTTAAGTGTTTCACACAAACAAACTGACAAAGTCTAAACATTCACTGCCACTTTAAACATGCCAAAGAATTATGAATCACAGTTGTTTTTTTTTTTGCTGTTCACAGGCGTGAACTTTGTTTTTTTGTTTTGTTTTTTGACAACGCAGCCCTTAACTTGCAAAATCCAAAAAAAAAAACAACAAACCCACCAAGCGAAGAAGAAAATTAGCAGACTGCCGAAGACTTTTGTTTTTTTTTTTTATCAACGACACATAGTTAAGATAAAGACAAGATTGAGAGACGGGAAAAAAAACGAAGAAGAAACGGAAAGATTGAAAAAAGTCAGACCTGAAATCTGGCTCTGATAACCAATTGATACGAAACCGGATACGAAAAGACGAAACCCGATCCAAGATCCCGTAGACCCCCAAAGAACCTATCCTTGAAAACCATTGGAGATAGCCTCAGATGAATTTTACCAGCAAAATGGACGCCACAAAGGATGCCAACCCTTTGATAAGTCTTTGTTCAATCACTGAACGTTTATAAAATTTTCTTAATCACAAGAAACTTACTATTTACGCACTAAAAATTGGGCCATTCATTAAGAGTTATTTTTGAGTTTAAAAAGTGACATGCTCAAACCCTAATAGAGTTAAAAAGTCTAAAATAGCCTTAAACTACCCATTACCAACTAAAAGCCCATAACTCCTAATTTCTAGCCCATTTTAACCCACAAATAAATAAAAATAAACTAACCCAAATAATAAATAAAACAGTCATCCATGTTGGTTCCATCCATACAAATAAATAATAATATGATGAAAATAAGCCTAAATAACTGAAAACGATCAATGCTGCTCCTCGATGACTTGGGTCAAATGTATAACTCTTGAACCATCTTCCTTGAAGTCCAATTGGTCTTGAACGTGCTTGTTCAATTCAGCTACATGACGTTGGGCCAGGCCTGCCATAGCGTCTTTGATCTTCTGAGCTCTTTGTCTTGTAATTGGTCCAACCGGTACATGGATTGGATCTATTGTACTTGGATCGAATCAGGTGCTGCTAGGATCATATCAACCTGCTTGTTATGTCATAACTTCGGCTGAAAGGAAGTCATTATGTGGGTTGTTGAAAACAGTAAAATTTTCTGATAGATATACATGAAATATAGAAAGATGTGTTAGAGATGACATAATATCCGGGTTTTGAAGAGTTATGAATGTCATGTGCTTTTGGAAATTCTTCTTACCGTGGGCATTCGTCTATTCCTTCCACCACAAGTATTCGACACATTTATGGACTTGTGTGGTTTCTTCAAACAATTATGTCAGATGACTTTAACCACGTCGGTGATTGATGAACATGAGCAAGCAATCGTCCTCATTATTTGTAACCTGGAACAAATACTTCCACCTTTATTTTTTGATATAATGGTTCACCTGGCAGTGCATTTACCCGCAGAAGCACGAATATGAGGTTCTATCATTTTTAAATAGATGTACCTCATAGAAAGGTAAACTTTTATGTATAAATATTAATTCATGTCATATATATATATCATATTAGTTTTGTTGCTAAATATTTCAGGGTATTGGGGGTGGTATAAGCAATATGTACGAAATAAGGCGCAACCAAAAGAGTCAATTGCTGAGGCCTATTTAGTAAACGAAGCCATAATATTTTGTTCAATGTATTTAAAGAATATTAAAAAAACCTTTAATCATTGTACTAGAAACTAGACAGGGAAGAATGTGAATCACATGATGTCTCAGTTTTTCAGCAAAACTGCATACCCTTTGAGAAGATAACTGTTAAAATACTTACAATCGAAGAACAACAACATGCTCATTTTTTTTATTTTGATTAATTGCGGTGAGGTGCAGTCATATCTACAGTATGTGTCTAAATTCAATTCATTGATGTGTATAATTTATAAGGACTTCTGAATAATTTTATCATTTTTTAATGTAGACATCATGAGACCTTCCTTGGCAGTAATAGTAATAATAAAAATATCAGTGAGAGGCAACGAAGGACATTCCCTAAGTGGTTTGAGGCAAATGTGAATTTTTTCCATACCCAAACTTTTTTAGTATATAATATATATCTTACTTTCCTTAATCAATGATTTCACATGCATTTCAGATAAACAATCAAATTGAAAATGGCGACGTCGACCCCTCTAGTGCTATAGCGTCACTAGCTTATGGTGAGCACGATGACAATGTTGAGCAAATATTTCAATTACCAAGTATTGTCCAGAATGATATTGTCAGTATTTAGCTTACAAAAGATAACATTGATGCTTGACCGAGAAGAAGATGTAGTCAAAGATGAGTTTAATAGGGAAACCGAGTAGATATTTAATAGTGATTAATAAATTTATACATTTTATTAAAGTTTTAAAAAAAATTAATAATATGTAATATTAAAAAAATTAAAATAAATATATACTATTTAGCGTCGCCATATATAAGCGACGCTAAATATGGATTGTACATTTTTTGTGACGATAAAAATATGGTGGGAAAATTAAAAACTTAAAGTTTTTTAATTTCAAAATTTAACGTCGCCTTATTGATTGTGCGATGCTAAATAGCTTAAACTTTTATTGTTGCTACTTATTTGTGATGTTAAAGGTAAGTTTTAGTGTCGCTCGACGTGCCGATGCTAAAGGTTCTTTTTAATAACATTAGAACACCCATACGAAGAACAATCTCATTCTCTCTCACGCCCACTTCAATCTCTCAATTTTGGATGTAACTTTTTTTTTAAGTTTTTGTAGTTGTTAATTTTTTTTATAGTTATTGATTACGTTTGTATAAAGATTTTTGAAACCCATATACAAGCCTAAACATTTGGTGTGCCAATGGCACACCAAATGTTTGGTTGTTTGCCTCATTTTGGTGCCTCATTTCAGGCACTTAATAGTGCCTCAAATTAATGTGCCATGTTATTGTTTTTCAAATTTAATATAACTGACCGTTTATTTTTTCCAGATGGCCGCAGACAACGCAAGTGACCCGCTTAATCCACTGACAGTATGGCAGGTTCCACCTCTCAGCCACCTACTTAGGTCGCTAACCTAACCTCCACAATCAAACGATCTCAGGTGATACAAGAGATTTGGAATTGGTGCGTTACATGAAGGCCGACAAACAGATATCGATTTACAAACCTGACGATGGAAAGAAATGATGGGCCGCCACAATTCAAAGTTCACCAACACAATTAGAACTATTGCACAGTGTGACACTCCCTAATAATACACGTGTTGGACAAAGATACCAGAGCATACATGCCATGACTTGTTCGCGGTCTTATCAGTAAATATCATTTTAATCATCAATTTTATTTTATTTTTTTAAATGAAGCCTTTAACTATTATTTTTTTTACTGGAGTGGTTGACGTTGACTTGACTGCTCCAAATGTTGTCAAGTACGCTGACTACTGAATGGGTTTTAAGGGGGAATATCGGTAACGTAGCGGAATCGCGGAAAATCAAAATTTTCCGATTTCAAAACTTTTTCTCGGATCAATTAAATAAACTTATTTATTTAATTATCCAATTATCAAATTCTGAAAAATTACACAAGAAATCATATTTCTTGGTAATTATCGAATTGCCCCATAACTTTGTAAATTGATTATTTTAGTCCAAAAATTATCAAATATAATTTTGGATGATTCTAAATCATTTCTAAAATGTTTTTCAACACATCTAATGCATCAAAGTCAGATTTCACACAAATCCCCAAATTTTCTCAAATTGCCGTGACTACCCAAAATTTTCAAGTAATTGTAATTTGGTCCATTTTGTTCAAAACATGCCAAGATCAAATCCAATCAACCCAAAAATTTACATGCATTATATTCATACCATAATACATCATATATATGAAAAGCCTCAAATTTGGAGTGGGTTATGAACCCTAATTTTTCAATTTCATAAAATTGAGTAATTTTACCAAATCTTTAAAATCCAACACTTTAATCCATTCAATAATTTACCAATCTAGCCTCACCACTTTGAAACAACTCTAGAAAAATTCTAGGTCACCAATGAGTGGCTTACCAACTCTAGAATGAAAACTTGATTTTCCAAAAATCAAAAGTAAAGCTTTGAAACCATTTCAAGCTTACTTACATGCATCAATCTTTCATCAAAGTTCATAACCAAAATAAACACAAACTATAAGAAGAGAGACAACACCAAAGCAACACAAAATGTTGCTAAGCATGTTAGAAATATTTTTCATGTTGAAGACTTTGAAGAATAACTTACAAAACCATGATTTTCCAAGCCATCTTCCATTAGCCTTCAAGCTTTTCTCTCATCTTCTTTTATGTTTTATTTGGTATCTAATGAACTTGTTAAACCCTAAAAGATGAAACAAAACAATATATACTCTCCCAAAATGCCCTTGGCCGAAATTGTGATGTCTATATAATATCTAGATATTTCAATTTTGCTTATCAACTTGCAACTTTAATCATCAAACAATTTAATGAATAAAGTAAGTCAACAATTACAACTCAAAAATATAATAATTATATTTATATAAGGGTGTTGACCGAATTTCACTTAAAATTAAAGGAAATTGATATTTCAATTTTAAACACTTTAAACAAATATCAAAGAAGTCAAATCCAATTTGACTACCATTTCCTTTACTTTAAAGTCAACAATAAACACTTATAATCATTTACTAACTTTATCATTTCATAAGATATTTATATTTTAATTATATTAATTATTTAATAATTAAATAATTAATTAATTAATCAAATACAAATATCTGAAATATATGTATTATATTTATTTTAAATATCTCAAATACATATATAAATGATATATGTCAAATACCTTTATTTGATAATTTATTAATGTGTATTTAATAATATCATATATTAAATACAAACACACATTAATTAGGAAATGACGGTTCGGCTCATTTGTATGTATTTTTCGTTTAACGTTTAAACGATTTATAAATAATCACCATTATTTATAAAAATCGCCATAGTGCTCTACGAGTATGTTTCATTAGTGAGACTCTCTAGATTCTAGTATATCCATCACAAAATCTAATTTCGTGTCCATAATTTACCTACCCGTAAATTATGACGACCACGGATAAACTAGCTGAATCATACATGTCGAGGTCATTGCATACATATAATCCCTCCGTCACAGGTATCCGGATAATACCAGATATATAGATGTAAACGTCAAATCTCTATAGGTATTATTCCGTCGACGTATCTATTAGAAATCTCTAAATAACATTCGAAACTCACTTCCGAAGTATACTGTGGCCACAGATTTAACAGACTGCTAATCATATATGGACTACCTAGGCTCTATACACAGAACTGACGGATCCTATCTTGATACACACAGGATATCTTGAGGATCGGTCCACACCCAACGAATAGGCCGAGGTCTGATCTAAATAGATCGGTGACGTGACTGCCATCTAAGTGTGGAGGATGTCTCATACATCCACAGTGGTATCTCAAGTCAAAGGACCACTATGCTACTCAACCCGAGAAGATTCTTATTGACGTTGGTGTACCATCCATTAAGAATATTTGGTGAGTCGTTCAATGTTTATCCATTATAAACACATACACGTCTATATGAGTCTCCCAAGACTCATGGTTCATTGGGATAAACCATCGAACCAAGTCTCGATATACGACATGTACTGGTCTCAACAGATTTGACTAACCGACCTGTGTTAGTAAATCTTGACCAGGAACTATATTTGATAATATACATTTAGCAGTGACACTTCCCAATGTCAATTACAAACTAACTTTGTAACTGTGTACTACATCATATATTATCGGGCCTTTGTCTAATATATACATATCACTAAACCATATTTAGTTTCAATCTAATCGTAATCAGATCGAATACGTGTATAAAAATAAGAGGTGCAATCATAAATAAGTAATATTATGGAAAAATAAATTGATTGTATTCATGAATCAGACATAAATATAGTCCGGATTGGCGCTCTGAGCACCAACCCCAACAATTTCTCCCACTTGCTCTTGTGCCAATCCACGGTATCATATATACATCTCAATGTGTATCGTATATGCATGGCCCTCAAAAGCTCACCTAGCACTTAAGAGGTAGGCAACAAGAAGTAGGTTCGCTATAACATATTGATTTTGTCAAACAAACTCCATCGTTTCCCATAGCCAACATCATTCATATTATGTAGAATCTAAATTATACATTAATATGACTCTGATGCTACATCAGTATTGTGCTACAGCTACTGAGTTGTCCAAGTATTTAGGGATCAAATCCAAAATACTATGCAGACAACCGCAAGTACAACACCAATCCAAAACTTCTAATTTATAAGGTCACTATGCAACTTTATAAGTCAATACTTCATAAGTTGCATCTAAATCCACTGAAACAGTAGAATAATGCATGACACTCCAATGCAACTTTCTGACTCTTTATGACATAGACAGTCTAGCGTCATAATTAGACCAAAAACTAATCTGACCCAAAAGATTATAGACTAAATGCTCCATGAATTAAGAAACTCGTTCTTAATATCTCAAAGATCACAAAGAATATGTTTCAAGATCCATCCTATGATCTATAGGATATCAAAATAACTCGTAACAATTACGATTAAATCGATATCTACAATCGTACATAATAAAGTATTTATTATGTCATCATCAAATGATACATAAGATTGATTAGACATTCTAATCAATATCTCTTTCGAAAAAGGAATCATCATTTACGAAAGATGAATACTTTATATAAGACACACAATAACTGTCCAACAGTTAAACTAACTGTCATACAGATAGCCTAGTTATGTCCTTTATTAGATCATATCTAATGCACAAATAATAGAAGTATCTCACAAGTCTATTGGTTTTATATCTTATATAAAACTTTATATCGAATATAACAGAGACTACTCCCACTGTTTTCACGGAGTAAAGAAGACTTAGGTAAACCTTTGACCTCAAAAACATCTCATTATTACCATAATAATGATAATTTCGTTAGGATATATAACACTAGAAAGTAATTTGTATGCTCCCACTAACCCTTCAAAACATATATGTATTCTCTATACTTTGACAAGACCAGACAATCTGACGATATCAAAAACAGAGAACACAGATTTTCGGAAGACTTATCCGAGTCTACAATAGGCTCTATAAGCTAGAACATTAAACTGTGATCTCATCAGAACACAAACTCTATGGCCATTTCAGAATATACTCTTCAAACTAAGAAATCACAACTGATCTCTTATCTGAATAAGCCATTCAAAAACGCCACTTTGTATTCTTTAGCCAAAATGTACAGTTTAATATCAACATTAACCAACAGATCTTAAATTGTTCAATTAGTGTGACTAGAGACAAGTTTCCTCAGAATCTACAATAGATTGCTGAGTATAATCTTTCTCACTGTCATACTATAAAGGTCAAACCTTTAATAAGCTCACACGGCTTTCGCTGCGCAAACAATTAGCACAAATCATGAAATAATTCATAATTAAAGCTTAATCAAGTTCAAAACTTGATCGTAGTAAGCTACGAACAATCTTAGATCTATGGTTAATAGTGAACTTCCAGAATCGATATCAAATATCGCTTCCATTATAAGATATATGATAATTTTCTTCGGTAAGAAAACAACAGAACCATTAAGTATCAAATACTCGTAAATGATTCTGATATCATGTTAGACTTACACAGAAGATGTATAAGGGTTGTTTCATCTTATTAATTACGTAGTTCCATTTATAGTTTATCATTCTCACATTTGACTTCAGTAAGTCAAGTCTTTTCTATAATAAATAACATCCGATGTTACACACCAAGCAATAAAACAATTTTTATTACTTAGGATCGTAGGAAATATATTATATTAAATAGAATACAATATTCTACAAAATAGAATAAATGATAAACTTTTACTTATATCCCCAAGGTGCAAGACATTTCAATTATATAACCATTATACAAAAGAAAAATTCAAATCTTAAACTTTTGAAGATTCAAATTTTCTATCTATACATATCATATATGCAACTGTAGAAATTAATGGAACCTAAATTAAAAAGATGAACTAGTGTTACTGGAGCATATCTCCAAGAGTATTGAAAACTAATTCGACAATACTCAATATCAAACGAATCAAATCATATAAGATTCGATTACTCCCACTGACCAATTCCATCAAGATGGAATCGTGGAAGAATTATATTGAGCAAGAATCATATTCACTGAATAATATTAGAAGTAATTGCCATAAATTCTCACATTTGATAATATCAAATATCTTTAAACAATTCAAAGACTTGTTATGAATTTTAAGGATCAAGTTTTCAAAATTTCAGATCGAATATCTTTGAATTAGTCAAAGATGTTCGATCTGCGTTTCATCAGAACAATTGAAAGTTCTTGATCATTTCAAGACGTTCAATATGTGTTCTTTCAGAAACACGTAACTAAGTTATGACAATTCATCAACTAAGTTACGAAATAAAGAAAACTACCTTAAACAATTATTATTTATTAAACTACATACATCCAATGTATAAGTTAAATAAATCTGGTGGTCCAATGACAATCATTGGTTAAACGAGATTTTAATCACCTTCCCGAATACAATATTCATTAAATGGATAATGATATGTGGTGTGATCTCATATCAAACCATCCTTTACCATAGAGAATAAGCATCCAATGCTCAAGTGATAAAATCTCATAAAGCACCGTTCTAAATTATTTACTTTACTCGAATAATTTTTCTTAATGTTTATCTCTACGTCAATGACACTACTAGTTATATTTAAAATATATAACAATTGTTTATAAAGAACAGGTAACTATCCAATAGTCGCAAGTTCCGATATCAAATATCAAAACAATCGTTAACTAATATTTTAAATAACTAGACGGGAGATCTGGTATCCAATACCTATAGTTGTAGTATTGTGAAAATCGATATTTTCTATACATAACTATACACATCTCTTTTCTTTAGCTTTACTATTTGCATTCAACTATTCACAACAATTGTAAATAATTGATTAGAAAATTGTGTCAGACACATTGCCTCTAAAGTTCATTAAAGCTAAGAAACGTCATTACTAGATAAACAAATACCTAATCGGGCTTTCTTAATGCCAGTCAAGAATCTCGAGACATGAACTAATTCAAGTCAATTCTTACTGCATAAGAAACTATTCTCTCTAAAGTATTATATCCTAAAAGGGATATCTTTCTAGATTATCTATCATGACTTAGAAACTAAGTCATTAACCTTCTTGATTTTTGAAGAAAACTGGAACAACAGTTCCCGATGGTTTAGACCAATCTAATTATATCATAGTCTAGTAGTATCTAGAACCTATTCTAGAAAAACTGCAACCAAGAGTCAAGTAAGATAACATATCAAAAGATGTGTGCAGTAAATAAAAGTTCAATTCTATATAAAAAATAGAATAAGGAAACGAACAAGCAGCTATTTCCATAATAATACACACTGCCTAAGTTATGGAATTTTTAAACTTAGTAGTGCCTCCCACTATTTTACGTAATACCGTAATCCCCAACGAAAATATGAGAATTCAATAATTAAATCGAATTCCATAATGGGAAGAGGACCCCATGAATATATTTCGACTCACAGTAGAGGCACGATCTAGCCTACGTATATTCACATGTAGACAACTCATTGTCAATCACTCATTAGTGACTCCTGGATTTCCGCTCCCGGTAATTTCTCATTGTGACTGCTAAGGCAGGCCCACAAAGAGACGTACCAAGGTTAAACTCGTCAATGATAAAATCAAGCTACTTGCGTAACCCTGACAGCTAGGGCAAGTTCAGGATTGCGCTTTCGCTTGAATTTATCTAGTATCTGATATACATCCGGCATAAATAAATCTCTATCGGCTATACCCTCACAGCAGAGGCACGGTCTCAGATGTAGTCACGGAAAAATATTCATAAACCGTATTGACAAGACGGACCAAGAAACATGTATTCAAAATACTAGTTACTTTAAAACCTTATTAAGCGGGGATATTCCATAAAGTGTCATACACTTTAAATTTAATCAAATTAAATGAAATCATGCATGTATCAAGTAAAGATAAGAACAAACATTAGATTTTAAAGGGCTAATCATATTAAGGTGTCCAGAATCAGACTCGCTCTGATACCATTTTGAAGGGGTTTTAAGGGGGAATATCGGTAACGCAGCGGAATCGCGGAAAATCAAAATATTCCGATTTCAAAAAAATTTCCCGGATCAATTAAATAAACTTATTTATTTAATTATCCAATTATCAAATTCTGAAAAATTACACAAGAAATCATATTTCTGGGTAATTACCGAATTGCCCCATAACTTTGTAAAATGATTATTTTAGCCCAAAAATTATCAAATATAATTTTGGATGATTCTAAATCATTTCTAAAATATTTTTCAACACATCTAATGCATCAAAGTCAGATTTCACACAAATCCCCAATTTTTCTCAAATTACCGTGACTACCCAAATTTTTCAAGTAATTGCATTTTGGTCCCTTTTGTTCAAAGCATGCCAAGATCAAATCCAATCAACCCAAAAATTTACATGCATCATATTCATACAATAATACATCACATATATGAAAGCCCAAAATTTGGAGTGGGTTATTACCCTAATTTTTCAATTTCATCAAATTGAGCAATATTACCAAATCTTTAAAATCCAACACTTTAATCCATTCAATACTTTACCAATCTAGCCTCACCACTTTGAAACAACTCTAGAACAATTCTAGGTCACCAAGGATTGGCTTACCATCTCTAGAATGGTAACTTGATTTTCCAAAAATCAAAAGTAAAGCTTTGAAACCATTTCAAGCTTACTTACATGCATCAATCTTTCATCAAAGTTCACAACCAAAATAAACACAAACTATAAGAAGAGAGACAACACCAAAGAAACACAAAATGATTCTAAGCATGTTAGAAACATTTTTCATATTGAAGACTTTGAAGAATAACTTACAAAACCATGATTTTCCAAGCCATCTTTCTTTACCCTTCAAGCTTTTATCTCATCTTCTTTTATGTTTTATTTGGTATCTAATGAACTTGTTAAACCCTAAAAGATGAAACAAAATAGTATATACTCTCCCAAAATGCCCTTGGCCGAAATTGTGATGTATATATAATATCTAGATATTTCAATTTTGTTTCAATAATTTGCTTATCAACTTACAACTTTAATCATCAAACAATTTAATGAATAAAATAAGTCAACAATTACAACTCAAAAATATAACAATTATATTTATATAAGGGTGTTGGCCGAATTTCACATAAAATTAAAGGAAAATGATATTTCAATTTTAAACACTTTAAACAAATAACAAAGAAGACTACCATTTCCTTTACTTTAAAGTCAACAATAAACACTTATAATCATTTACTAACTTTATCATTTCATAAGATATTTATATTTTAATTATAATAATTATTTAACAATTAAATAATTAATTAATTAATCAAATAAAAATATCTCAAATATATGTATTATATTTACTTTAAATATCTCAAATACATATATAAATGATATATGTCAAATACATTTATTTGACAATTTATTAATGTGTATTTAATAATATCATATATTAAATACAAACACACATTAATTAGGAAATGACGGTTCGACCTATTTGCATGTATTTTTCGTTTAACGGTTAAACGATTTATAAATAATCACCATTATTTATAAAAGTCGCCCTAGTGCTCTACGGTATGTTTCATTAGTAAGACTCTCTAGATTCAGGTATATCCGTCAAAAAATCTAATTTCATGTCCATAATTTTCCCACCCGTAAATTATGACGATCACGGATAAACTAGCTGAATCATACAGGTCGAGGTCATTGCATACGTATAATCCCTCCGTCACAGGTATCCGGATAATACCAGAGATATAGATGTAAACGTCAAATCTCTATAGGTATTATCCCGTCGACGTATCTATTAGCAATCTCTAAATAACATTCGGAACTAACTTATGAAGTATATTGTGGTCACAGATTTAACAGACTGCTAATCATATATGGACTACTTATGCTCTGTACACAGAACTGACGGATCCTATCTTGATACACACAGGATATCCTTAGGATCAGTCCACATCCAACGAATTGGCGGAGGTCTGATCTAAATAGATCGGTGACGTGACTACCATCTAAGCGTGGAGGATATCTCATACATCCATAGTGGTATCTCAAGTCGAAGGACCACTATGCTACTCAACCCGAGAAGATTCTTATTGACGTTGGTGTACCATCCATTAAGAATCTTTGGTGAGTCGTTCAGTGTTTATCCATTATAAACACCTACACATCTATACGAGTCTCCATAGACTCATGGTTCATTGGGATAAACCATCAGACCAAGTCAGAAATATACGACATGTACTGGTCTCAACAGATTTGACTAACCGACCCGTGTTAGTAAATCTTTACCAGGAACTATATTTGATAATATACATTTAGCAGTGACACTTCCCAATTTCAATTACAAACTAACTTTGTAACTGTGTACTACATCATATATTATCTGACCTTTGTCTAATATATACATATCACTAAACCATATTTAGTTTCAATCTAATCGTAATCAGATTGAATACGTATATAAAAACAAGAGGTGCAACCATAAATAAGTAATATTATGGAAAAATGAATTGATTGTATTCATGAATCAGACATAAATACGGTCCGGGTTGGCGCTCTAAGTACCAACCCCAACAACCACTGCATAGGCAAGACATACTCGAACTACCATATGAAGAAACTTCAGCCCATCTTCGATGAGCATGGTGCGGATAATGGTGTTTACCATCAGCCTCATGACATCAATGAGGAGTATTGGAGGTATTTGTGCACCATGTGGGCTTCGTATGAATACGCGGTAGGTTTTAAATTTCTATGATATTTCATTTTGAAGTAAAATAGCGACTAACTTCTTTTTTCTAGAAAATTTATGAGCGAAATAAGGCAAACTGATAGAATCTGTGGTTCAACTATGTTGGAGGTTCCAAGCCTTTTTTCGCACATCATGACAAACACGCTGAGGTTAGTGGATATATGTTTACTTAACTATATTTAACAATATTTAATTACTAATTAATATTTTTCGTCTGCAACAAAGCAGTATGGGAGAAGTGGTACAGCCCCTCCTGATGTCATATTTTTTCCAGCTCACCCATAGCACTCCAATTAAAGGTTGGGTGAACGAAGCCGCCCAAGAGTGCTATGTAACTGTTTAATTACATAAATTATGTAAAATTTCATTATTTTCCACTTATAAATAATCTTAAAATATAGGAACGTATGGTGGACATCCAGACACATAATCTCACGAACGACAATCAATCTTTAGCTAATGAAGAGCTTTCGCATTAGGTATTCCAGGACACCACCTCTTACAACGTCGAACTTGGCACTAGTCGGAAGGCGACAACGGCTACTTCTCGAACGTCATGCTCCTCAGAGGAGGTCATTTTCTTGAGGGAGTAGTTGAAGCTGACTCAAGACCAGCTGAGCCAGCTGGAGGATGAGAAGAAGAAGCACGACCAGGAAATGACAAGCTTAAATGCACTTGTGGAGAGATCACTCGCTAAGAGCAGTGGTACATGATCGACCTCTATAGTTCCTCTAGGCCCGACAAATGCAGCATTAATCCCGACTGGACATCCTGCATAATTTTTTTATTTAATGTAATAAAACTTTTATATTTAATAAAAATTTTATTTTATGTATATATATATATAATAATTTTAATTTAATTTTTTAAAATAAAATATTATTAATATTTTAATTTTTAATAATATATATAATTTTAATATCATTATATATAATAATAATTTTAATTTATTTTAATAATATTTTATTATTTAAAATTTTTTAAAACTATTTAGTTTGAATTTGGTGTCGACAAGACAAATGTCGATACTTATAGTTGTTCATTTTTAGCGACATCGATCTGGCGTCGTGGAAATCCTGTGATCTTTAGCGTCGCCAGAGCTTTGCAATGCGAAATTATTAAATTTATGAGTTGTCTAATATCGATTTTAGCGACGAAAATTGGTGACACAAATATTTTTAGCGTCGCTTATTCTATAGCGATGCTAAAACATTTTCTTGACCAGTCTTTAGCATCCACTTCTTGAGTCACCTTATTTCGACGCCAAAACATTTAGCGTCGAAGTTTGGCGACGCTAAAAGGTCGTTTTCTTGAGTGAATGCTAATATCTATATAAACTGTGTCCAGATTCTCTTTCTATTTATTTAAAAGAGATTTACACATTCTTTAAATTTATTTATTAAAAGAAAAAATATGCTATTAAAAAATTTAATTATCCTGGCGTATCATCAATATTACAAGACAAGAATCAAATGCCCTTCTTTTTAGAAAGTTAAAGATTCAGGGTCCTTGCTACAATAATTACGAAGGCCGGTGGAAAATAAAGATGATGGGCAAGATAGTACTGCAACAATTAATATAATTACTCGACATTGCTTATCAACAACAGCAAAAAATGAAAAACTTTAAGTAGATAAGGTTGAGAAAGGTGGTGAATTAAAGCATTGGCTTATTAGCCACCAAAACTCTTTTTAATTTGTAGGTAAAGATTTTATGTGAAATCTAGTTTTACTTGTATCTCCAATGAGGGACTGCTGACCCAACTATACAAGGAAGGTTACAAGCAAATAATTTTCTGCCATCTACCTATTTAAGAGAATTTTTTTTTCAACGGAGGTATCAGTGACGTGGTGACACCAACTAAGATATGTAATTTCATTATCATTTATATAATAGTTTTTATTATATTAACATGCATGATAATATATTATTGGATTACTACTGTAGGAGTTGGTGCTTTGAGTGCCAATCCGAATAATATATTCTATAATATATTTTATTATTTATTAACGAAGTAACTACATTTTCATTTCAGTATATTAATGGTATTATTATTGTGTCATTATCTATTAGTACATAATGGTTTAATATATATACACATATATATTTATATGTTGAGATTCCTAATAGTTGGTAGTACATGTCATCGTCAATAGGAATCTCATTGAGTCGAGTAGCATATGTGATCATTTGAATACATGATAACATTGATTTTGTGTGTGATCCTCCACACCTAGATGACATGTATGTCAGAGACTTTACATGGTTTGAACACTAGATGTTCGTTGGGTGTGGTCTGATACACTCGTTAATCGGTGTGTATCAAGATATGATCTGTCGGCCTATATGTGTTGGGGTTTTGGGCGATGGAGCGCAGCGGAAGCGCGGTTCGGGCGAAATCATATTTTAATTTTTTTTAAAATACCGAATAGATTATTCAATATCTAATATGAATAATTTATTCATATTTCACCTAAACCTATTTATTCAATATCAAATATCAACATAAATATGGTGAAAACTCGCGAAACTTCTACGAAAATCGTTTTTCCACAAAATGACAGTTCATGGGCTGTTCATGGAAACTGTACAGGTCAACTCCAATAGTATCGGGGCAGTTCATGGGCTGCTCGAACAGTGACAGATTCATTGTTTAGATAGCTGTCACCCGGTTGGCTCAAAATCCATCCGGTAACACCGTTTTCGCTTATTTCAAGTCGGAAACACTTTCCGGCAATTGTGCCAACCCTCAAAACACATCCATTACATTCATAAGACATCAAAAACATCCCAAAATTTCCAGTATAACCGAATCTGATCCAGAAAACCGAAATCACCATTTTTCATACTTTAAACCAATTTTACCAAGATTAATCAAATTAATCTAACACCAAATGAGTCCCACCACACATGAACAACTCTAGAAAAATTCTAGACTATCTTAGTATGGATCAACAACTCTAGAATGATAACTTATCAACAATTGATCAAATTGGACAAAGATTACACTAATTTCATCCAATACTACTTCACAAATGCTTTCTAACTTCCAATCCATCCATAAAACCACAAAGCCCCAAATTTTCAGAATCAAAAGAACCCTAGAACCCTTCTAATAATTCAAGAAACATGATACTAAATTTCTTAGCATAGGGTTATGGTAGATTACCTTTAATCCTCCAATTCCTTAGCTTTTTTCTAAATTTTCTTTGATTCTTCATGGATTTGATCAAAACAAACCCTAGGCTTTTATTTTGGAAGCTCATGTGCATGATGGTTGAATGAATGAGAAGACAAATTTTTTTCCTTTTTTATTTCTCTCAAAAGCGACTTTGGCATAATACAAGGGGTATTTTGGTCATTTTGGCTTATTTAGTCAAATTAAATGATAAAAATCTTTATGTTATCCAATCATAATTGAAGACACAAAGTATAATTAAATCATGCCAAGTAAACCAATAATAATTGGACAAATTCCATAACCTTTTATGGAAAAAGTTTATTAATTAATAATTCAAATATTTAACAATTAAATATCCAAATAATTAATTATTGTAACTATTATTATATATGTATTTTTATTTACAATAAATAATAAATACATATATTTATGGCATGGGTCAAAATCTCATTTGACGAATAATTAATGTGTATCTAATCGTATTATATATCAAATATAAATACACAATAATTATTAAATGACCAAAATCCCAAAAAGCATGTGTTATCGATTAACCGATTAAACGATCCGGATTAACTCATTTAATCCGATGAAGTATTATGAATAATCCGTATTATTCATATCAAGTTGCCCAAGTGCTCAACGAGTACACTTCATATTGTGGGACTCTCTAAGTTTAGGTTTATCCATCACGAAATCCAATTTCGTGTCCATAATCCACCCACTCATGGATTATGACGACCATGGATAATCTCGCTAAACTATGCAAGTCAAGGTCACTGCTATGTATAATCCATCCGTCACAGGCTATCCGTATTATACCAGTGATATAGATGAGAACGTTAAATTTGTTCAATATAATACAATCGACTTTCAATTTACGATCACAAAATAACACTCGGAACTGATTTCCGACGTTATACCACGCCCATAGATTTACTAGATCATAAACACGTGCTGGATGCCTATGCCATGTACACAGGACTCACAGATAGTATCTTGATATGAATAGGATATCATGAGCATCAGTCTACACCCAACGAACAAGCAGAGGTCTTATCATGACTAGATCGTTGACGTGACTGCCATCAAAGTGTGGAGGATATCTCATATATCTACAGTGATATCTCAAGTCGAAGGACCACTATGCTCGCTCAACTCGAGAAGGTTCCTATTGACGTTGGTGTACCATCTATTAGGAAACCTTCAGTGAGTCATTCAGTGTCTTATCAAATAAACACCTACATGTCTATACGAGTCTCCCGAGACTCATGGTTCATTGGGATAAACCATCGGACCAAGTCACGATACACGACATGTACTGGTCTCAGCGGATTTTACTAACCGACCCATGTTAGCAAATCTTGACCAAGAATTTTATTTAAGGATATACAACTAATAGTGCGCTTCCCAATGTCAATTACAAACTACATTGTAACTGCACACTATACTGTAAATCCTAGGGTCTTTATCTAATATACACGTATCACTGAACCAGATTCAGTTTCGATCTAATCGTAATCAGATATCTAATCTTAATTAGATCGAATAAGCGTATAAAAGACAATGGTGCTACTAAAAAATTAGTAATATTATGAAAAATACAATAGCTCGTATTTATGAATCAGACATAAATACGATCCGGATTGGCACTTCGAGCACCAACCCTAACAATTTCTCCCACTTGCTCTAGTGTCAATCCATGGTATCATATACACATCTCAATGTGTATCGTATACTCATGGCCCTCAAGAGCTTACCAGCACTCAAGAGGTAGGCAACAACAAGTAAGCCTGCTTCAAAAAAATCGAGTGTGTCCAAAAAACCCAACCGTTTTCCTTAGCCAGCATCATTCATATTTTGTAGAATCCAAATTCCACACCAATATGACTCAGACGTTATATCAGTATTGTGTTATAGCTATTGAGTTGTCTATGTATTTAGAGATCAAATCCAAGTACTTTGAGACAACCGCAAACACTACACTAATATCAACACTTCTAATCATTGAGGTCACTTTGCAACTTCATAAGTCAGAACTTCATAAGTTGCAACTGATTCCACTAGTTTAGTAGAATCATCGGTGACACTCCCACTGCATATTTTCTGACTTTATATGACATAGACCATCTAATGTCATAATTAGAATTAAAACTAATATGACCTTATGGTTGCTTAATAAATTCTCCATGAATAAGAAACTCATTCTTAAATCTCAAAGATCACAAAGAATAAGTTTCAAGATCCATCATTTGGTCTGTAGCATATCAAAATAACTCGTAACAATTACGATTAAATTGATATCTTAATCGCACTTAATATAGTATTCACTATGCCATCATCCTATGATGCATAAGATTGAATAGACATTCTAATCAATCTCTATTTCGACAAAGGAATCATCATTTACGAAAGATGAAAACTATATATACATAAAAGACACGTTAACTGTTAAACAATTATACTAACTGTCATACAGATAGTCTAACTGTGTCATTTATTAGATCATATATAATATGCGACTAATGAGAGTATCTCACAAGCCTCTCAGTTTTATATCTTATATAAAACTTTATATCAAATATAACGGAGACTACTCCCACTACTTCCACGGAGAAAAGAAGACTCAAGATATGTATTACTAGAAAGAAATTTGTACACTCCCACTGACCCTACTGACAAATACGTATTCTCTATATTTTGATAAAACCAGACAATTTGACTGATATCAAAAACATAGAACATGGATTTCCGGAAAGCTTATTTGAGTCTACAATAGGCTCCATAAGCTAGTATATCAAACTGTGATCTTAGCAGAATACAAACTCCAGAGCCATTCTAGAATAAACTCTTCAAACTAAGAAATCACGACGGATCTCTCATTCGAAGAAATCACTCAAGAACGGCACTTTGCATTCTTTAGCCAAAATACAGTTTAATATCAACATTAACCAACAGATTCTTAATCGTCCAATCAGTGCGACAAGAGACAAGCTTCCTCAAAATCGATAATAGACTACTGAGTACAACCTTTCTCACTGTCATACTATAAAGGTCAAACCTTTATCAAGCTCACTGTGCTTTTGCTGCGCAAATAATTTGCACATTTTATAAACTATTCATAAGGAAAGCCTAATCAAGTTCAAAACTCGATTGTAGAAAGCTATGAACAATCTTAGATCTATGGTTCAATGATAATTTCTGAAATCGATATCAAATATCGCTCCCACTACAATTTATAGGATAATTTTCTTCGATAAGAAAACATCAGAACCATTAAGTATCGAATACTTTGTAAATGATTCTGACATCGTATTGAACTTATACAGAAGTGGTCTAAGGGTCTTTTCATCTTATTAATTACGTAGTTCCATTACAGTTTATCATTTCAACATTTGACTTCACAAAGTCAAATCTTTTCTACAATCGTCAACATCCAATGTTAACCATCAAGTACAAAACAATTTTATTACTCGGGATCATAGAAAAGATATTATATCAAATAGAATACAATATTCCATTAAATAGAGTAAATGATAAACCTATCACTCGCACCTCCGAGGCACAAGTACTTTCAATTATATAACCATTATATAAAAGAAAGTTTCGAATCTTAAACTTTTCAAGATTCGAATTTTCCATTATACATATCATATATGTAATTGTAGGAACAAATTAATTAAAGAGATGAATTGGTGTTAATGGAGCATAACCCCAAGAGTATTGAAAAATAATTCGGTAACACTCAATATCATCAAATCAAATCATATAAGATTCAATTACTCCCACTAATCAATTCAATCACAATGGAATCGCGGAAGTTTAATACCGAGTAAGAATCATATTGATTAAATAACTATAGAACTAATTGCCACTAAATTCATGCGTTTGATCAAATCAAACATCTTCGAACAATTCAAAGACGCGCAATGAATTTCTAAAGATACAGTTTTCAACACTAGAGATAAAATATCTTTGAACTATTCAAAATATTCTATCCGAGTTTCATTAGAAAGATATTGATAGTTATTGAACAATTCAAGACGTTCAACATGTTCTATATTAGAAACACGTAACTAAGTTATGACAATTCAACAAGTGAGTTACGAAGCAAAGAAAACTCTACAAGGCAATTTCTAATTCATTAAACTACATACTTCCAAAGCATTAGTTTAACAAATTTGTGGTCCAATGACAATCATCGGTTAAATGAGATCTAATCACAACCTGAATACAATATTCATTAAATGGATAAGGATATATGGTGTGATCTCATATCAGACCATCTTTTACCATACGGAACAAGCATCTAATGTTTTTATGATAAAATATCATAAAGCACAGTTCTAAGTTATTTATTCTACCGAATATTTTCTTAATGTTCATCTTTCATCAATGACACTACTAGTCATATTAAAATATGTAACAATTGTTTATACAGAACAAGTAACTATCCAATAGTTACAAGTTCTGATATCAAATATCAAAATAGTTATTCAATATTATTTTAATTAACTAGACTAGAAATCCTGTATCCAATACTTATAGTCGTCGTATTGTGAGAATCGATATTCTCTATACACAACTATACACATCTCCTTTCTCAAGCTTTATAATTTACGTTCAATTACTCACAACAATTGCAAATGATTGATTAGCAAACTGTGTCAGACACGTGACTTCTAAAAGTCACTAAAGCCAAGAAACGTCATTATAAGACAAACAAATACTAAATGGGTTTTCTTAATGCCAGTCAAGAATCTCGAGACATGAACTATTCAAGTCAATTCTTACTGCATAAGAAACAATTCTCTCAAGATAATTATATCCTAAACCAGATATCTATTTAGATTACCTATCATGACTTAGTAAATAAGTCACAAGCCATATTGATTTTCAAGAAAATCGGAACAACAATTCCCGATAGTTTTAACTAATCTAATAATATCTAAGTCTACTGTCTTTCTAGAACCTATTCTAAAACTACGCAATCATAAGTAAAGTCAGAAAACCTATATATTAAAATAATAAACATGCAGTGGATAAGAAGCATAATTCTATAAGCAGTATAGAATAAATGAAAAAAAGCAGTAAATTCCAAAATATTACGCATTGCCTGAGTTATGGATTTTTAACCCAGCAATGTCTTCCACTACTTTACGTAATACCGTAATCCCCAACGGACAATGGGAATTCAATAATTAAATCAAATTCCATAGTGAGAGTAGGATCCCATGAATATATTTCGACTCACAGCTTTGGCACGATCTCACCTACGTATATTCACTAGGTAGACAACTCTTTGTCAATCACTTGGTCCTGACCATTTCTCACTATGACAGCTTTGGCATGTTCACAGGGAGGCGTATCAAGTCTACACTTGCCAATGACAAACTCAAGATATCAATGTAGTCCTGACAGTTTTGGCACGTTCAGGATTTCCACTTTCACTTGAATTTGTCTAGTATCAATATACAACTGGTATGGATAAAATTCTATCAATTACACCCTCACTGCTTTGGCACGATCTCGGATGCAGCCATAGAAAGTTACCCGCAAACTTTATTGACAAGACGGACCAAGAAACATGTATCCAATACACGTTACTTTACAACCTTATTTCTTAGCGGGGATTTTTTTATGGAAGCTACACTCTACATCAAATGCAGAAAATTAATCTAAATCATTTTCTAAATATTTCAATTCTACTTTAGAAAACATAACATAATTTAACTGTTAAATTTTTGTTATATTTTCCGTTAACGTAAAATCGAAAAGTAAAGAAACATATCTAGATTACAAGCATGTGCGAACATTAAAATTGGATTAAATATCAAATATCAAGCATGAGTAATATAATGGATGAAGCATCAGACCCGTTCTGATACCATTTTTGTTGGGGTTTTGGGCGATGGGGCGCAGCGGAACGGTTCGGGCGAAATCGTATTTTAAAACTTTTTCAATATACCGAATAAATTAT